>VZQC01010737.1:1247640-1348949 GCA_009823505.1 Rhizomys pruinosus
GGTTCGATCCCCAGCACCCACATGGCGGCCGAGAGCCGTCTGAAACTCCAATTCCAGGAGAACTCCAGTTCCAGGGGAGTCCGATGCCCTCTTCTGACCTCCGCGGCATTGTATGTCACGGGTGCACAGACTTGCATGCACACAATACATTCATACACGTACGGAAATTAAAAAAAAAAAAAGAAATCAGAATTCCTTTCTTTACTTGGGCAATCTGTGCATGGCACAGTTTCTGTAGAGTTCTTAATTGCTACTGTATCATACTTTTAAGTTGTGTACACAGTGCCATTATTTCTCACAAAGTACTCATTTCTAGAAAAGGTAAAAGTGTCAGTTCCACTCCTTGAGGCAGAAGCAGGTACCCTAATTGCTAGAAAGCCGAAAGTCAAGCAGGTCAGAAAAATCAGAATTAATATGATAAGAAGAATTATTAAAAATCAAGGTCAGCTGGAGAGCAGACTTCAACCAGATGGGTCAGGTCACTGGAGCTTTGCCAGGCAGTGAACCTTTCATGAGTGGCCCCGCCAGTTTTGTATAACAGTCCTCAGATCACCCATTTCTTGAATAATCTTGCCCAAATTTTTGCTCTTATACTGGTGATATCACTAGTTATACAAGAAAGTTTGGAAATTTCCTTTTGCATTCCAGTCACTAAGTGAGGCATAGTGAAAAAAGACTGATCCCACAGATACAGCTTTTGGGTCAAATAGACAAAGTGAATCATCACAGCTCTCTCGTAGACACCTGCTAATACTTTTTTTTAGGCGAATTTATATTAATGGCACCATGGGCCTCACACTACAAAATCCTTGATACCCAGTGGGCAAAGCCTTAAATGTTTCATTGTTAAAAAACAATGTCCATCCTATAGGAAATTTTTTTTCCTTTTCTTAAGGAATGATTAGTGGTGGAAATGCAGTGGAAGGGCATAGATTTACAATTAAAGCATAGACAATGATTGCCAAAAACATGAGATATGGGTAGACCCCCAATTGTTTTGTCAATATGTTGTATCTGACTGTCCTTATCATTCCCAGCTATGTGTTTATAAAACTCTTCATGCACCCCTAAACCTATTCAGTTCTTTTTTAACAGTCCTGGTATTGAAGGGTCTCCTCGGACAGAGAATCCTTGATTATTATAAATCCTTCTCTGCAATTCGAATCAATAAATTTTCTTTTGGTTCATTAGACATGGACAGTTTGACTTTTAAGATATGACATAATTACATGGAACCTTAACATAGATTTCTAAATAGAAAACCAAAGCAAAGGAATTTTTGGCCACTGAGAGATAAACAGTGAGAAGCTCCATAGCTCTGAAAGGCAGAGAAAAGCAAGCATCCGCCATGGAATGGAGACAGAATTCACCTTGAGGAACAGAGGGGAAGTGTTCAGAAAAACCTGTCAGCCTTTGTGTAACTGAGAAAACAAACACAAAATTAGGCATAGGATTTTGACCACTGAGAAGAATTTGATAAAGTTTTAGGCAGAGGAGGTTTAGAGAGGGAGGTGGAGGCCAGCATGAGGTTATGGAGGGATCCAGAAGCACTGGCAATCCACAGGATCCCCCCGCCCTCCACCTGCAGCAAAAGCCTCCACCTGCAGCCTGCTTCTGGAACTGCCAGATAGCGGCTCTGTGCACCTGGGGCTGTGCTGTCCACCTGCCAGGACAGGACAAAGCGGCCTTAGTGAGCAGCAAGGAATCAGACCTCTCTCCACGCGGGGGGGGGGCAGGGGGGACTTCCGCCAATAGATTTTAAAACATGGGCAGGAGAGAGTCAGGGGAAGTGGCAGCAGGAGCTGTAGTGTTGGCAGCTGGCAGGTTGCAGGGGACAGCAGCAGCATGCCCCTCACCAGGCTCCACCCCAGTCGCCGCCTGTGGAAGGGAAAGATGTGCAGGCCAAGGAAAGAGCTAGGTGAGCAGCAGCATGCACAAGAGGGAAATTTCTTTGGGCTTTAAAGTGGGGAGGGGGAGCACACAAAGCTGGGGGGGGCAGCAGGCAGAGTGCTCAGGCACTCAGCCACTTTCAGCCACTAGGCAGCCCACCTGCACCACTCACAGCCCTTCCTGCAGCCGCTGGGTCAAGGAGCTGGGTCTGGAGGCCAGGCCAGGCCAGGGTTCTCATTGCTGGTCATGAGGAAGACAGCAGGAGACAGCCCATGCTTAGCAGAGAGCATACCAGAGGGGGAAATAAAACATGGACATAACTGAGCCTCGCTTATGACAACTGGGCATTATTTTGTACGTTTTTGCCTACTTCTAAATAAATAGTTCCCTCCTCAGAGAACAAAGGGTTACAGTCTACAATAATCTCTAGGAATATGTTAATTTGAGCCTCTGTGTACTTAATACCACTAGACTTAAGCATAATGGCTTGAAAATGAGACCAGACTTTTGATGCTGAGCTTCTCACATTTGATTGCCCCTACTTACCTGGCCAGCTGTGGTAGGGATGCATTGACCAAAGCACCAAGGATTACACTTCCTCATGAGAGTGAGAGTTCAAGGCGCCAGTTGCAGGGGTTCCTGATCATCATTGTGAAAAACAGGACACACCTGACCATTTTACAGAGAAGTCAGGAGAGCTCTACACGAAGGACCTGCTTGAGGCAGGTAACAGCTGAAGGCCATTAACCAAGATGTTTTTCTAGAACAAGGAACTTGAGAGCTGCTCACCAGGGCCCCTAGCTCATATCAGCCACACAGTGTTCTGCATGGCAGGGTTTGTGAGATACTGTGTTCAGCATCTCCCCTTTAATCTGAGACAGCAGTTTGGGTTTCAAGGTCTCAAGTGTCAACTTGCTCTAAGCCCAATCATTCTGGTCTCCAAAACTCTCCCAGATCACTCAATAATCAAGAAAATACTAGCCCCCCCCCCAAGCCTCTCTCTCCCTTTCCCCTTCATTCACTCCCCCGTGTCTCCTCTCCCTTGCATGCTCTCTCTCTCCCTCTCTCCCTCTCCTCTTCATTCCCTGCATTTCCTCTTGCACTCTTCCAGCTCTTCCACTTTCATTCTGCATGCCCTTTCACTTCCTTCGCTCTTTATTCCTTTCAACCCTCCCCCGACCTTGGGTTTTTGCCCAAGGGTGCATTTCCTTTTATTTCCCTAATAAAGTCTGCCCGCTGTTAAAAAAAAAAAAAAAGAAAGAAAAGAAAAGAAAATACCACCACAGACTTGGCCTCCACCAATCGAATGGAGACAAGTCCTCATGTGAGGTAGCAACGTCAAGCCAGGAGCAAACCCAGACTCAGTACAAAGGAAGCAGTCTACATATGGTAGTTAATTATCATTTTTAACTTGACTCAGTTCAGAGTCAGCCTAGGAAATACATAGGGATGTGTCTGTGAGGCATTTCTAGAGAGGCCATGGGCAAAGACCACCGACTGAATGAAAAAGGAAGAAAAGCTGGGCTGGAGAGGTGGCTCAGCTATTAAGAACACCCAGGTTCAAAGTCCAGAACCCACATGGCAGAAAATAACCATCCATAATTCCACTTCAGGGGATCTAGCCCTCTCTTCTGACCTCCATGGTCATTGCATGACATGGCCGCACTCACACAGATGGAGGCAATACACTTAAACAAAAAATAAAAATAAATAAAATACTTTAAAAAGGAAGAAGGGTACTGAGAACAAGAATCAATCTCCCTTTCTTCTTCTCCTTCTCCTTCTCCTCCTCCTTCTTCTCTTCCCCCTCCCCCTCCTCCTCCTCCCCCTCCTCCTCTTTCTCCTCCTCCTCCCCCCCTCCTCCTCCCCCTCCTCCTCCTCCCCCTCCTCCTCCTCCCCATCCTCCTCCTCCTTCTCCTTCTTCATCTTCCTGACTGTGGATGAACTGTGACAAGCTAACTCATGCTCCCATCACCATGCCTTCCCCACGATTATGGATTATATTCTCTCATACCCCCTCAAATTATGAGCCCAAATAAAACCTTCCTTAAATTAATTCATGTCAGGCATTTGGTCAAGGCAAGAAGAAGAATAACCAGTCCTCTAAAACCTATGGAAATGAGCCCTTCAAGCCAATGTTTTATCATTGTGTTTCATCCAGAAAAATAAGCCTGTGTAAATATGAAAGACTGACCCTAACAAAAACCACCTGTAAAATCCAGAAAGGATGGAGTTTCTTCATACACATAGGCACCAATGCAAAAATACAAGAACTGCAAAAAATGATGTTATCATACCCCCAGAAGAAATTACTAAAGGCCTTTAGAAAAAGGCATATGGATTTTTTCCAAGTCTGTGAAGAAACTCATGGGGGATTTTAATTGGGATTGCATTGAATCTGTATATTAATTTGGGTAGAATGGACATTTTTACTATATTAGTTTTTCCAATCTTTGGGCATAGGAGGTCTTTCCATCTTCTGATGTCTTCTTCAATCTCCTTCTTCAGGGGTTTAAATTTTTTGTTGTATAGATCTTTGGTGTCTTTGGTTGGGTTTGTTCCTAGGTATTTTATTGTTATTGAAAAAAATCCTTAAATTCATATGGAAAAATAAAAGACCTTGAATACCCAAAGCAACCCTGAGTGAAAACAGAAATACAGGGGGGACACTATACCAGACTTCAAACTATATTACAAGGGTATAGTCATAAAAAGACCCTGATACTGGCACAAAAATAGACCTGTAGACTAATGGAACAAGACTGAAGATCCAAACTTGAGCACTCACAATTTCAGCCATCTCATATTTGACAAAGGGGTCAAGAAGACTCAATGGAGGAAAGAACATCTTCAGCAAACGCTGTTAGCAAAACTGGATCACCACTTGTAGAAGAATAAAACTAAACCCTGACCTTTCACCCTATAGAAAAATCAACTTCAAATGCATCAAAGACCTCAACTTGAAAACCAAAACTCTGAAGGTAATAGAAGAAAATGTTGGCAGCAACCTACAAGACATAGGCATAGGAGAAGACTTTCTAAATGAGACAGCAGCTGCATAGGAAATAAGGTCGATAATTGAAAAATGGGACCTCATTAAATACAAAATCTTCTGTACAGCAAAAGAAACAAACAGTAAAGTGAAGAGAAAACCCACAGAGTGGGAGGAAACCTTCACCAGTGATATATCTGACAGAGTATTAACTTCCAGAATATATAAACTACTCAAAAAACAAAGAAAACAAATGACTCACGCAGAAGATGGAGCAAAGAGCTGAATGGAGACTTAACAAGTGAAGAAGTAATGATGGCTGAGAAACATCTTAAAAAGTGTTCAACATCACTAATAATTAAGGAAATGAAAATTAAAACCACTTTAAGATATCATCTCACTCTGATAAGACTGGCTAGGATCAAGAAAACAAATGATACCAAATGCTAGAGAGGTTATGGGGAAAGGAGAACACTTATCCACTGATGGAGGGAATGTGAACTGATACAACCACTATGGAAGGTAGTATGGAGAACCCTAAAAGACTCAAAAGGAGCCTACCACCTGACCCAGTGATAACACTCCTGGGTATATACCCACAAGACTCATCCTCCTGCAGAGATAGATGCACATCCATGTTTATTGTAGCTCTCTTCACAATAGCCAAGACCTGGAACTAATCCAAATGCCCCTCAACCAATGAGTGGATAGAGAAAATGTGGTACATCTACACAATGGATTTCTATACAGCATTAAAGTAAGATGGCATCATGAACTTTGCAGGTAAATGGATGGAACTCGAAGCCATTATGCTAAGTGAACTGACACAGTCTCAGAAAAACAAATGATGAATGGTATCTCTCATTTGTGGATGCTAGCACCAAACACCTAGTTGTAAGGCAAACTGAGCAATGTCAGTTATATTCCTCTTTTTATGAAAACACTGTGTTCTTATAATGTGAAACCCTTAACAGGCTCTCAAATTAACCTACCAGTTATTTTCAGACTTTGTAATCTTGATATATAGGTGGAGGGTATGTAGGCATATTTTAGAATAATATAAATTTAAAAAGGAAAAAATGTGAATCCTGGAATATGATAGAGAAATAACATACAGTTTATGCTCATATGACATAGTTTTAGTATAGGCGTCACATAAATATATCATATGTTGAAGCAATAAAAATAGGAGGGAACAACAACAAAAGAACTGGGACAAAGAACTGACTGAAACAGTAAAATTCTTCCCAAAACAATAATCCTCTGCTTTGAAAAATTTTGAAAAGACTCACAAAAAGATACAAGGCAGGTATGGCAGAATCTATGAACTCCAGTGGGGTGGGGGGTATGGAAAGGGAAATGAGTCTAAATTGGACTGAGACATGATGGATGAAACGCACAAAACTCCAACAAAAATATAAAAAACAGCAAAAAAGAAAAAGGCATATGGAAATTAGAGCAAGAAATGAGTAAGAGGCCTCCTTAGGGTTGACCTCTGACCTTACAATTGAACTGCATAAAAGTGAAAAAGAGGAAGAAGGGTAGCCTGCCACATTTTACAACTAAGGTGCCAGAAGGGGAAGAGTCCATATTTGATCAATAATACAAGGCTCATCCTGGGACCCAGGAGAAGAGGCAGATAGTGATGAGGAAGGGAGTGACCTAGGAAAAGTGCAAGATGACCCTTGGGGTTACCCTCCAATAGAAAGAAAGGAAAAATCCATGTATCAACATGAATATTCTGATGGTGTTATTAACTATGGCACAGTATGGGAAATTAAGACAATCAGAGAATACTTAGCACTGGAGTTGTTGGAATTGTGAAAGACTTTCAAACAAGCAATGAAGAAGTCCCTCACTACCTGGCTAGTGAGGCTATGGGACATGGAGGCTGATGGAATTATTTTAAGTGCTACATAAGCAGAGAAGCTGAGCAATGTAACCACCCATCCTTGTTGAGACACAGGCTGTATAACCTAAAGCAGCACAGGGGAAATCATTCTCTGATGGACTGGCTTGTATGATACAGTAGAGATATTTGGTCATCCCCAATGGAGGTCTCCATGAATACCTCCATGGAGGTATGGAGATGGTGGAGATGGAAGATGGGAGGAGAGAGGCAAGAACTAGGTATGAGGAAAGCAATAGATAGTGCCCAGTTCACTGGGCCAGAAAAGACTGTATTACCAGAGATTTAAGGAAAAACTTATTGAACCAAGGACCTTGAGATTGGTATGGAGCTTTAGTGGCTGTGCTGAGTCCCTTGATGGGACAGAATATTTATAAAGTAGTAGGAGATGCCTTGTCAGACCTAAGTGACCTAGACCAGCATGTAAAGCATGTCTGTGAAAGAGTAAAACAACCTAAATGCATATAAAATGAACAGAGCAGAAAAAGAAGTCAGCCTGGGTTACTCAAAGGCAAATGTGGCAAGATTTGTGTCAAGCCCAAGTTCCTAAAAAAGAAACTGATAAAATGCCAAATTCTGTGCTACAGGTTCTCTGGAAGGCTGTAAGTTCTGAGGAACATTTCACAAAAGGCATATGGAGGATAAAAACTGTCCTGGGGGAATATGGAAAATTAACCCCCACCCAGATTAAACAGAATACCTTTCTCCACTGAGAATAGTTATGCCAGGGGTGGAGGCAGTTTGTTCAGCTGGGACCTCCCCCAGCAGTCAGATGGGGTCAATGAAAAGACCACAGGTGTGACTGCAGCCAAGACTCAAGGCCTGCCTGACCCAGGGAAACAGCAAGCACAATAGGGGCAAAAGGAGACCTACTCCTCCTTGGCCCTGTGCAGGTCTAGGCATCTTAAGCCAGGACCAATAAGTCTATTCAAGATAAAGAAATGCAGGGAGGATCCATGTAAAAACCCCAGGATACTAAAGGCTTCAACAAAATGACCCCAGATACTGAAGGACAGACTAAATCAGGCCTCTTTTTATTTTTTTGGAATTCACATTTTTCCTTTTAATTTTCTATTACTCTAAAATGTACATACATACCCTCCACCCATATACCAAAATTACAAAGTCTGAATATAAGTGGTAGGTTAATTCTAGAGCCCCTTAAGGGATTCGCATTGTAAGAGCACAGTTGCTTTCAGATAAAAAGAAATATAACAGTAACGTTACTCAGTTTGCCTAACAACTCGGTATTTGGTGCTAGCACCCACAACTGAAGGATACCATTTGTTGTTTGTTTTTCTGGGACTGTGTTACTTCACTTAGGATAATGACTTCAAGTTCCATCCATTTACCTGCAAAGTTCATGATGCCATCTTTCTTTACTGCTGCATAGAACTCCATTGTGTAGATGTATCCATGCTATTCAGTGCATAGAACTCCATTGTGTAGACGTATCCATGCTATTGTACCCAACATGGATCTTTTGAGAAAAAATTGGTACAAATAGATAAAATCTTTCCATGCTGTGTTAAACCTTGTTTATGTTTGATTTCATGCATAATGATAATGTCTGAGTGTTTTACAGATATGAGATCTATTGGTGAGTTATCAAGTACACCTGAAGAAAAAAAGATAAAAAGTAAATTCGCTAAGGGGTACCAGGGACAGGTATAACTGTGAAACACTTGGACCTTTATTATTGGGTGAGACATAAGTGGTATTCATCCAGATATGAGAAAAGTCTGAAATGGCCTGGGCCTGTAGGTGCCGAAGCATAAACAGGCATAAACTTATATAAAAAAATAGAGGCTCCCCACCAAAAATAGAAGCTCCCCCAAAATTGTGTGATTGTTAGAGACTTCAGTACCAGGGGCAGTTTTCTCCCATGAGCTGTTGGCCAGGGAGGCTCTGGACTCCCCCAAAACAAAGGCTATTTCCTCTGATGTTGGTTGCACAACATCAGAGGAAATAGGAAGCAGGTGGTAAGACCCTATTGCAAAAGACATGGCAAGATGTGAGTGTGGGAAAGAGAGATCATGCTTTGACACACCTAAGAATTCCCTGCTACTGGATAGCTGGGCTTCATAGTGCTGGAGAATGCTATGCAGATCTCTTGGGGAAATGTTCCCCAAATTTCTACTACAGACCTCACTTGCTGCAAAACAAGGTGTTCCTGCTGGTGCAGTAGTGGCCATCTGGTTTATGTACAATCAGAAAAATCCCAATTGGATTTAAGGCCCGCTCCCTGGGGAGGAACACACATCTGTTACCATAAGCCAAATTGACTCTTAGTGGCAGGGTATGTTATAGACCCCAATAGGAAAGCCATTGCAATTGTTTTGTTAGAGGGCTGTGATGCCCCTGCTAAGATACCATCCAAGCATTTGTGTTTATGCCCGTAGTATGGCTTATTATAATGGTGAGTATTTGTCTCAATGTTCATGATTCTTTCTACTTACACATTATTAGTAAGAAAAAAATCCTGAGAGGAGCTGGGGATCAGGGTGTGGGCTGGCATGGAGAAGCAGCCAGGAGAATCTTGGGAGTTGATGTTCGGATCCTTAGCCTGCCATGCATAGAGGCTACTGGTGCCCACCAGAGCAGCTGGGGCACAGGGTACCAGCATGTGGGCTAAACAAGCATCTCCCCCTGCCCTCCACCAACTGGAACTCTGGAGAGAGTTTCCAGTAAGCCCTATGATCAACCTAGAGGATCTGGCTGGCAGCAGAGGGAATACATTGCTCAGAAGGTGTCATCTCATTTGTTAGCCAACCAGTTCTTGTGGATCACAAAGAGAAGAGTGAACTATACATTGAAATATGTAACCAAAATTGAAAGCCTGAAACCTAGACAAGTCAACACTCCATAAATAAGGAGAGTACAATGAAGGCACCTTAAGGAATCAAGGAAAGCAATCTTTCAACATGGTGAAGAGGCATTAGAGACCCTCATCAGAATACAGGCAAAATGCAAACCACATGCCAAGAGCACAACAAAAGAACAATATGAGAAAAGTGCAGAATAACTCCACACCAAACTCTGTGGAGCCTGTGGAGGACTCCTACAATGGGATCTCCCTAGAGGTATCCCAGGACACAGATCATAGAATAACAATCACAGATATATTCAAAGAAATCATAGAACTAAGAGGAGAGAATGAAAAACTCAGTAAGGATCTAGAGGGAGACCTTGGCACTCTTCATAAAGAACTAAAAGGAGAAAATAACAGACCATGGAAAGAGCTAGAGGGAGAAAATGACAAACTCTGGAAGGAAGTGGAAACACTGAAAAGATCCCATGCTGAAATGAAAAAGGAAACCAACTAGTGAAACAAGGAGCAACATGAAAAGACTGAGAAGCTCCAAAAGGAAGTGGAAATACTAAAGAGGAAAGAATGGAAAAAAGCCTCAGAAGAGAATGGAGGAAGCAGAAAAAAAATATTGGACCTAGAAGATAACAAAGAACAATTAAAAAGCTCAAGTAAAGACTATGAAAAAATTAAAGATACACAGAGTGGAACAACCAGAAAATGTGGGACACTATGAAAAGATCAAACCTCCACATAGAGGATGAAGATGAATCCCAAGAGAATGGTATTGATCAGATCTTCAACAGAATAATAGATGAAATTTTCCCCAAACTAAAAAAAAGACAAACCCATACAAATACAAGAAGCACATATTACACCAAATAGACTAGACCAGAAAAGAAACTCCCCTCACCATAGCATAATTAAAATGCTAGACACCCCAAAAAAGACAAAATTCTGAAAAGCCACAAGAGAAAAACAAGTTACATATAAGGGGAAACCTATCAGAACTACAACTGACTTTTCAATGCAAACTATGAAAGCAAGAAGAACATGGACCAAAACATTGCCAGTGCTAAACAACTATAAATGCCAACTCAGTTTCCTATACCCAGAAAAAAAAGTCAATTCTAGCTGAAGGAAAGAGAAAAATCTTCCATGACATAAACAAGATGAAAGAATACATGTCCAGAAAACCAACCCTTAAGAGAACACTTAAAGCAATTCAAAGGACAGAGGAGAGGAGCAAACACCCCCAGGGAACTTGAAAGAGAAATTAATAAAAGCAGAAATGCAGAAGTAGAAACCTAGATGAAAAATATTAATGGACAAAACTCCCCAATTAAAAGGCATAGCCTGGGAGAATGGATTAGGAAACAGAATCCTTATATATGCTGTCTACAAGAAATGCATCTTACCTCAAGGATAGGCACCACCTTAAAGTGAAAGGATGGAAAAAAAATATTCCAAGCAAATAGTACCAAAAAGAAGGCAGGAGATGCTATTTTAATATCAGACAAAATAGACTTCAATGTAGAAGCAATTAGAAGAGATAAAGAGGGCCATTACAAATCCTTATCAAAAGGAAAATTAACCATGAAGACTTCACAATAATGAATATGTACCCCCAAAACTCTGGTGTACTGGTCTTAAAAAGTACAACGTTACAGGACCTCAAGGCACAGATTACCCCAGCACACTCATAGTAGAGAACTTCAATACTCCACTGAGTCCTATGAACAGATCAACTGGACAAAGAATAAACAGAGAATTCTGAACTGAACAATACAAATACAGCAAATGGATGTCACAGATATATTCTGAATATTCCACCCAAGCACCAGAGATTATACTTTCTACTCAGCACTCCATGGAACATTCTCCAAAATTGATCACATACTTGGACACAGGAAAAACCTCAGCAAATACAAAAAAATGAAATAATTTCATGATAGAATTATCAGACCATAGTGCAATAAAGCTCAATATCAACACTAGGATAAGCCCTACTACCTACATGTGCACATGGAGACTAAACAACACACTCCTGAATAATGAATGGGTCAAGGAGAAAATAAAGAAATAAAAGCATTCTTGGAATCAAATGACAATGACAGTACAACGCAATAAAACATAGGACACTTTAAAAGCAGACTTAAGAGGGAAGTTTATAGCCCTGGGTGCCTATATTAAAAAAAAACCAGAAAGAGCACAAATAAATGAGCTAACACCGAGCTAAAAAACTGAAAAGACTACAACAATAAACCCAAATGCAACAGACAGGAAGAAATAACAAAATCAGAGCGGAAAAGAAAAATTAATAGAAACAAAGAAAACAAAAAAAAAATCAACAAATCAAAAATTGGTTTTCTTGAGAGAATGAAAAGATAGACAGACCTTAGCCAGTTAAACCACATTGTCTCACAATAGACAATGAAAAGGTCCAATCATACAGGAATATTTCAAAAACCTATCACAAATAATTTGAAAACCAAGAGAAATGGATGAATATCTGAAATCCTGGAATCACCAAAAGCTTAACAAGAAGAGATTGACAGCTAAACAGACCATATATATGAAGAAATTGATGTTTAATAAGAAACCTCCCAACTGAAAAAAGCCCAGGCCCAGAACGGTTTACGGCAGATTCTATAAACTTTTAAAAAGACTACAACATTATAGTCAAATTGTTCAGAAGGATACGAAGAGGGAAATCTCCCAAATTCCTTCTATGAAGGCCAGCATCACTCTAATAACCAAACCAGGCAAGATACAACCAAAAGAGAACTATGGACCCATTCATTAATGAATACAGATCAAAATTCTCAACAAATACTTGCAAACCTCATACGGACCACATCAAGAAATCATCCATCATACAAGTGGGATTCATACCAGTAGATGAGGGATGGTCAACATATGAAATTCAATAAATATCACATAAACAATAAATGGACTGAAAAACAAAAACCACCATCATCTCAATTGATGCTGAAAAAGCTTTTGACAAATCCAGCATCCGTTCATGCTTAAAGTCCTAGAGGGAATGGATTGGAGGATTCATTCCTCAATGTAATCAAAGCATATACAAGAAACTCACAGCCAACTGTCCTAAATGGAAAAAGACAAAGCATTCCCTTAAAGGTAGAACTTGGCAGCTGCCCCTGTCACCACTCTTCTTCAATATAGTCACTTGAAACACTTGCTAGGGCAATAAGACAAGAAAGAAGTTAAAGGAGTAATTGGAGAAGAGGAAGTCGAACTACCCTTTTTGCTGATGATAATAAGTGTTTACTTAAGGATGCAAAAATCTCCACCAAAAACTCCTAGAAATGATTAAGAGTTTCAGGAAGTGGGGAATAAAAATTAACCTAGAAAACAGTAGCCTTTCTACACCAACAACAAGCAACTGAAAGAGGAATACAAGGAGACTTTCCATTCACAATAGCCATAACAATAAAATACCTAGGAACACACTAATCCAAAGACACCAAAGATTCCTACGAAAATTAAACCCTTGAAGAAGGAAATTGAAGAAGCCACAGAAGATGGAAAAACCTCCAGTCTCATGGATCGGGAAATTAATATAGTAAAATGTCCACTCTACCCAAACTCTTGTATATGATTAATGCAATCCCAATAAAATCCCCAAAGGTTTCTTCACAGGCTTAGAAAAAAAGTCCTCAATTTCATATTGAAAAACAAAAGACCTGAAAGCCAAAGCACCCTGAGTGAAAAGAGAAATATGGGGGGATCTCTATACCAAATTCAAAACTATTACACAGGGCTTTAAGTATAAAAGCAGCTTTGTACTGGCACAAAAAAAGACCTGTGACAATGGAACAAAACCGAAGATCCAAACTTGAGACTCATACAATTTAGCCACTCTTATTTGACAAGGGAGTCAAGAAGACACAATGGAGGAAAGACAGCATCTCTTCAGCAAGTTGGTGTGCAAAATTGGATCACCACTTGTAGAAGAATGAAAATTAAACCCCTAACTCTTCCCTGACACAAGTCAACTCCAGATGGATCAAACACTTCAACGTGAAACCCAAAATCTGAAGGTGATAGAAAAATGTTGGCAGCAGCCTACAAGACATAGGCATAGGAAATACTTCCTAATCAGAAGCAGCTGGGCAAGAAATTAAGGTTGACAATTGACAAATGGGACCTCATTAAACTCAAAAAGCTTCTGTACATTAAAGAACATCAAGGAAGTGAAGAACATTCACTGCGGATACATCTGACCAAGCATTGATTTCCAGAATAATAAACTACTCAAAAACAAAGAAAAAGAAAACAAATGACCCACTCAAAAAGATGGAGCAAAGCTGAACAGAGACTCACAAGTGAGGAATTAGAGATGGCTGAGAAACCCTTTAAAAGTGTTCAATGTACTAATAATTAGGAAATGAAATTAAACCACTTATCATCTCACTCTGATAAGACTGGCTAGGATAAAAAACAATGAATACCAAATATGGAGAGGTTGTTGGGAGAGAGAAACACTCAGCACTGCAAGGCGAGAATGTAAACTGCATGCAGCCACTACTGGAATCAGTTGTGGAGATTACTTGAGAAAGACTAAAAATGTAACTACAATTTGATCCAGTCATATCACTTTTGGGAATATGTTCATCAGACTCTTCCTACCGCGGAGATACATGCACAGCCATGTTTATTGCAGCTCTCTTCACAATATCGAAGAGCTGGAATGAACCCAAGTGCCCCTCAAGTGATGAGTAGATAGAGAAAATGTACATCTACACAATGGAGTTCTATGCAGCGGTAAAAAAGATGATGTCATCATGAACTTTGAAGGTAAATGGATGGAGCTAGAAGATATTATACTAAGTGAAGTAACACAGTCGCAGAAAAACAAACTATGAACTGTATCCCTCATCTGTGGATGCTAGTGCCAATTACCTAGTTGTATGGCAAACTGAGCAAGGTTAATGTGATCTGAAAACAACTGTGCTCTTATATTGTGAATCCCTTAAAATAAATAAATAAATAAATAATTTTAAAAAATTAAAAAATAAAATAAAAAACAGAAATGATGTATGATTTATGGAAAAAGTTTAATAAAAAGAAAAAAATAATAAAAGAAATCACTTTATTATTATTATTATGTATGAGTGTACTGTCTGCATATAAGTAGGTGCACCCGTGTCATGCAATGCCACGGAGGTCAGAAGAGGGTGTCCGATTCTCATGGAAATGGAGTTAAAGATGATTCTTAGCCACCATGTGGGTGCTGGGAATCGAACCTGGATCCTCTGCAAGAGCAATCGGTGCTTTTAACTGCTGAGCCATCTCTCCGTCCTCAAGAAATCACTTTTGAAACATGCAGGCTTAAAAGAAAACTCTAAATATGATTTAATAAATTAATGGTTATTTTAAAAGTTATATTCTAAATAATGTTAATTGTATGTTAATTTCATTTCATCTTATCTGAATATCAGCTTGAGATCCAGATTTCAAGATATTTTTAGGCTTAGAACTCCTGCGGTAAAGTTGGTTTTGTATTATAGAAAAGTACAAACTAATAAAATGATAATATTTCTTATACAAATTTTAATAGTGTCTGTTGTTTCCTTTTATTTTTCTATTTTCATGTCACTCTGTTTCATATTGTAAAATTTAGTTTCCATATAAAGTATTTGAAAATGTAAATCTGATAACTTTTTATACTGTTTCTTTGAATAAGATCAATATTAATATTGATATTCTTGAATTCTACTTTATTAAATTTGGAATATATACATAAATTTAAATGGTGTAGATATTATAGTGTATTAATTTGTTTACTTAATAAATGTTTAATTGTTGATTGTTTATTTCTCCACATTCTTAAAAACTCCTGAAAAAAAACCTACGAATAATAAAACGATGTTTTTTAAATTTTTTTATTTGTTTTTTTATGCATATGAGTGTACTGTCTGCTTGTACGTTGGTGCACCTGTGTCATGCAATGTCACGGAGGTCAGAAGAGGGTGTTGGATTCCTCTGGAACTGGAGTTAAAGATGGTTCTTAACTACCATGTGGGTGATGAGAATCGAACCTTGGTCCTCTGCAAGAGCAGTCGGTGCTCTTAACTGCTGAGCCATCTCTCCAGTCCCCTACACTTGATGTTTTAATGTTACCAAAATTGACCACATATATTTTTCCATAATTTTAAACATTTGTTTTTGTATCTCTGATGATGTCTTAAGTACAGGCTTGGCGTCATATGTTGGCATTTGGGTTTGTGATCCTTCAAAAATGTGAAAATGTGCTGTGTGAACCACATATAATAATGTGTCAGATCCTTTTCTATGTACTACTTATATATTTTAATTTAATATGGTTAAGATTCCTATAATGTAGGTTGATGTTTACATCTTAAACTGCTCATTTGTTTTTCTTTTAGTAAGCCAAAATAAATGATATTTGGAAGTTTCTTCATATTGCTGTCTTGTTGCTAATAAATACATATAAATTCTCTCTCCCCCAAATAAGAAAGAAAAATACCCCTGAAATGCACCAACAGTCCATCAAAAATGGGAGTTGGACAAAGTCAGGCACTTGGCAGATCGTAGGGGTCAAAACAAAGGGGGTTAGGTGTTGCAAGAAAATCTGTGATGCAGCCCTACTATGCCAACACTGTAATTACCTGAACAAATTAAAGCCTAACTCTTAAATTAAGTTTCTAAGAGTTGACCCTAACTTGGAGGAAACTCATTCCCCAAGCTATTTATTAAACTGTCCATCTCTTAGAAGTGTGCTGATGGAACTCTCCTCTTGGAATTCTGTACCTGGAACCATGTCCCCAATCAAGCCCCACACATAATTTTATTCAAAATGTTTTCTCCCCCTTCAAGTGGAGAGTAAAAGCTTGGCTCCATCCCAATCTGAACCTTGTCATCCCTAATTCTAGAATATCTCATTCATCCAAGGTCAATTTTCCTTCCCAACCTTCACTGTCTTTAGTGGAGACAGTACACCACCTTTCATGATTCGATGTGCTAATTCTCAAACATACAGGCATTCATTCATTCATTCATACATTATCTTTTTGGTTGGAGGTCCAATTTGAGATAAGGTGGAAAGTTCACAAGATACAAGAGCTCATGTCTTTGCTGGGGTTAATTAAAAATCATTAGTCCAGATTATGACCATTCATAAATATCATTCCCATGCTACAAAATGACTGACACAGAATTCAGACTAATATTCTTGAAGAATTTCAGCGAATTGAAGAATATGTAGAAAAATGAAATTTGGAAAACATTACACTAACAAAATGAGAAGTTTGAAAAAGGAATGGGAAATGAAAAAGTGATCATTTTTCTTCCTCATTTTTATTAGTTCTTTGATAATTTCACATAATGTATTTAGATCATAATCAACTCTACTCCATCAACTGGTCCACCTAACTTTGTGTTCCACCCTCCTTTTAATTGAAATTTTGAGAATTTCATAAAATATATTTTGGTTGTATTTAAATCCTCTCCCCTATCTACTCTCCCCACCCAATTACATGTATTCTCTCTATATATTAGGGCCTATAGAGTCAAATTTGTGTCCCCAAATGTTCTTCAGTGTGTGCCCATCCATTGGAGCTTGGTTATCCAACCAAGAGTCACATCCGTAAAAGATACTGACTCTCCTTTTCCCAGCAGCCATCAGTTTCCAATAGTTCCATGGTCAGGGTTGAGCTTTCTCACCCACTTCCAGATGTCTATGCTGGGATTTTGTCTTGGGTTTACATGGGCTTTGTGCATGCTGTCATCATAGCTGGGACTTATTAAGAATAACCTGCCAGGTGTCTGGAATTCTCTTTTGTTTCCTTGTGGTCACCCATCACCTCTGGCCCTTACAATTTTTCTGCTCCCTCTTCTAAAATTATTCCTGAACCTTGCTTGGGAGACACAAGTTTGGTGTAGATGTCCAATTAAGGGATAATCTCTCTATCACTTATTCTCTGCATGTTGGCCAGTTGTGGGTTTCTGTGTTAATCACCATCTGCTACATAAGGGAGCTGCTCTGGGGAGAATTGAGTCATGCATTAATGTATGGGCATAGCAACTCATTAGGAGTTGCTTCGATACTGTATCTGTTCATCAGAGTAATTGCACTTAGGCCTTATGGTTTGACTAGCTACATGTTTCTAGGCTTGCTGACATAATAGGCCTTAACGCAAGTGTCAGAATATATGAACTCCTGTTGGGGGCATGGGCAATGGGGAAGGAAGTATAAAGTTGAGTATGATGTTCTGTGTAAAATGCACAAAAATTCAATATAATTTTTTAAAAAGAGTTACTGACATTGTAAGGAACACCTGATTTTTGGTTACTGCAATCTACTTTAACATTGCTTTAAAATTTTTGTTCATATAATATTTCACTACCTCAGTTGCACTGTAAAATAATGTGCTCTTCTTTCTGCTCTTGAGTCATAGGTAGTGCTCATATATCCCATCACTCTTAACTTGTATGGATCAAATACCCATAGAACTCTGCTTGGATATTTCCACTGTCAGATTCTGTTTGGTTTAGCTTGGTCTCCAGCCAGACTCTCTCATCCTTGACCAGCTCTAAGAAAGCAGTTCCTGATATGTGCTGGTAGCCCTCCTCGGTACCAGCTGCTCTCTCCATCACTTGCGTGCCATTTTTCATGAGGCTGACTTTCACACCTCCCTGGACTGTTTCCGTGTGAAACGTGAAGTGGTAGAGTCCTGTGGTGGGACAGGTGAACACAGAGGTGACCGGTTCAAACGTTATCATATGATCAAACATTACTCCCTTAATGAGACTGGGCTTATGTGGAGTAAGTGATGGTCCTTTTAGCAATACTGCGAAGGCTGATCTTTGTCTGGCATCACATTTTCGAATGTCTCCAGGTGGTCCCACTAGTCCGGGGATACCATTTAGTCCTGGGGGACCAGCAGGTCCTAGGCATAAAGAGAGAGGTTGTAGTGAGCTTCCTGTGAGTGGGTGGTTTTCTGTATCATGAATCCTTCCTCCCCAGTCTCTCCTACCTTCCCCATAATCTTTATTGATTCTCTAAAACAAGGCTTCTTAAAGTTTTCCCATTCATGCCCTTTGTATCCAAGAGTTTTGTTTATTACTAGTAGTAATATACAATTTGTACAAAACAATGTACACCATCAAGACATTTGCATGCACGTGATCAATGTATTTCAATCATATTCACCCCTTTCAAACTCTCTTACCACCTTCTCCCGCCTAAGTAGACTTCCTTCTTTTACTTCTAAAAATCATTTTATTGGTGTACATTCTTTGTACATAACATTGGATTTCATAAAGATAATTTCTTGGAAATATATCATTCATTGACTGTATTCACACCCTCCCTTCCTTTAGTCCTCCCTCTTTTCCCTTCTGTTGCTTGTCTTCGTCTTTCCCCAGTCTCCCTTTTGCTGTCACATCATTCACATACACATGAACATGTATGTATACATATATGTATCACTGTATATAAAAGTTTTATCTATTTATAAATAATCTTAGGATGCACAAATGGGACAACATATCAGATCTGTCACTCTATGCATGTGTATGTGGCTTCGATGAGTGTTTTTGGCATCTCTGTCAAAAATCAGATGTCTGTAGCTATGTGAATTTAATTACCAGTACTCTTGTCTATTATAATTAATCAATGTGTCTCTTTTCTTTGTGCCAGTCCATGCTGCTTTTTTGTTACCTTGGCTCCACAATATGACATAAAATCTGGTATTATAATAACACCAGCACCGTTGTTTTGCATGAATTTGATTCACCTGACTCTACCTCCCAAGTGCTGGGATTAAAGGCATGCACCACCATGCCTGGCAACATTTAATATTTTTATATAGACTTTTTACTTTGTTGGTTATGCTTCTCCTATGTATTTTTGAAGCTATTGAGAATGAATGAGATTTTTCTCATGTCTTTTTATCGGTATATAAAACTACCGTTTATGTATAGTAATTTTGTATCTTGCTATGTGCTGAAAAATGTCAGTTCTGAGAGTTTTCTGATGGAGGTTCTAGGGTCTGTACCATGTTCCTCCAAACTGAAATATTCCATCCTAGAGGGACGCTCCTTAAGACTCAGAAAGTTCTAAAGGTCAGTCATTAAGACTTAGCAGGTGGAAAAACTCACAAATCTTAAGAAGTCCCTGAAACTTGTCTGATGCACAAGATCTAACCATCCCCAAAGTTATATAAGCAGTAATGACTACTATGGCAACTCTTTGACCTGTCAAACTTTCTGTAAGTCTTGCAGAGTTGTTTCTGTGAGTGTTTACCTGTACTGGGGTGGGCTATCATTGAATCAGTTCCTTTGAGCCCTCCATGTTCCTGTAAGCAACCCTTCACCCATTTTACAGTAAGTAACCTAATAATCTCATTAATTCACTAGGGTTTTTTGTTGTTGTTGTTGTATTGTTACTTTACTCTGTCACCGCTTCACTTTCTGCCATGAGTAGATGTCTGTTTATATCTCCTCAAGAGAAGTGTCACACAACATTATATACAGAACTGTATCATCTGAAAAAGGGACAATTGCCTTTTTTTCCTTTCTTCTTTATAGCCCCTTTATTTCCTTCTCTTATCTTACTGCTCTAGCGAAGACTTCAAGGATTATATTGAACAAGAATGCTGATGGACATATTAATAAACCTCCTGCTAAGTTGTTATCTTTATACCAAAAGATTGGTGTATATTTGTCAACCCTTATCAGAGAAGCTCCTTCCTACTGACCTGTGCAACATGAAGCAAGCCACCCACAATCCTATCATAGATGGGGTCGGTGCTCACAAAGGCCCACCAGTGGTTAAGGAGCCAGTGGTCATTGTTGTTTGGGGAAAGTCTGTTTTCTTCAGGGTTCCAGCCCCTGAGTGTTTACCTGTGACCCAATAGATTGTCCCACACTTCTGCACACTAAGTGGATTTAGTGGATTAAAAAAAAGAACACACAAAGCTGGTAAGGAAATTAGTGACATGGATAGGGGCGAAATTTGAATTTAATTTATACAGCATTCATTATTTCTGATGTATTCCTTCTATTCCTAGTGTTTTCAGGATTTTTGCCACGAAGGGATGTTGGATGTTTATCAAAAGTCTTTTCTGCATCACTTTGATGATTATATGATTCTTCCATCCTGTCATGTAATGTGGTATATTGCTTGATTTGTGTATGGTGAACCTTCCTAACGTCACCAGAATAAAGCCAATTTGATCATGGTGAATGGTTGCTTTGATGTGTTCTTGAATTTAGTTTCTGAATATTTTCTTCAGAATTGTTGCTTCTTGTTCATCAGGAAGATTGGTCTATCATTTTCTTTTTCGTTGTGTCTTTATCTGGTTTATGGATAATACTGGTTATGTAAAAAGAATTTAGTAGAGTCCCTTCCTTCCCTATTTTATGGAATAGTTTGAGAAATACTAGTGTTAGTTGTTCTTTGAGTAGCTGGTCAAATTCACGAGTAAGTCTATGTGGACCTGGACAATTTTAATTCAGTACTTCTTAAAAATTAAAGCTTCACCCCCCCCCTTGCTGGATAGGCACAACTGCTTGCAAATTGGTTTTACATGAAGGATGCTTGTACTCATAAATTATCACTTATTGTTAAAAAATGAAAAAAAAAATGAGAGAAAGATGCAGGACAGTTATGGCAGAATGCATGATCTGGGATGGGGTGGGGTGGGGTGGGGGGAAGGAAAAGGGAAATATGCCTGAACTGAATTGGAAAATGATGTATGAAATACACAAAGCATCAATAAAAAAATGAAAATTAAAAAATAAAGATATTCTGTCTTAAAAAAAGTTAAAGCTTCAATCTCACTGCTTAATAGAGATACATTTAAATTATTCACTTCATATTGGTTTAATTTTGCTAAGTCTTGATTATCTAGAAATTCATCCTTAGATTTTTCCAACTTGGTAAAATGTAATATTTTTAAGGTCTGTCTTAATGATTTTCCGAATTTCATTGGTGTCTACCATAATGACTCCCTTTTCACCTCAGATTTTATTAATTTAAGTGTTCTATTTATTTTTTGTTAGTTTAACTAAATCTTTAGTTTTTCAAAAAGACAACACTTTATGTTATTTATTCTTTGTTTTGTTTTTCATTTTCATTTCCTTAATTTCTGCTTTAATCTGAATCATTTCTTTTTAAAACTTTATTAAATTTTTATAATTTTCATACAATATAATTGAAGTATATTGAGATCCCATCCTCTAAATTATTTATTTTTATCTATTGTTTTGGGTTTTGGTCTGTTCTTATTTACCCAAGGTCATAAATATTATTAAGCATTTTATTTGAGCTCTTCCTGAATGTGTAAAGTGGGCACACAGAGCTGTAAACTTCACTTTTACAGGCACTTTCAATGTGTGCTGTAGGTTTGGGTATGTTGTATACTCACTTTCGTTTGATCTAGAAACTTTGATTTCCTTATTCCCTTCTTCAGTAACTCCTTCATCATTCATCGGGGCATTGTTTAATATCCAAAGTCTGTGTTTATCCTACAGTTTACTCCATTGTGTTCGGACAGAATACAAAGAACTATTTTCATTTTCCCACTTCTTAAAGATTTGCCATCTGTCTATATCAGTTACTTTACTGTTGCTGTGATAAAACACCATGAACAAATTAACTGATAGAAGGAAGAGTTTGTTGGTTTTAGGGTTGCAGAGGGATGAGAGTCCATCATGGCGGGAAGCATAGCAACAGAAGGCAGCCAGAGCAGAAAGCTGAGAGCTCACGTCTTCAAGCACGCACAGGAAGTAGAGAGAGACCAGAACTTGAACAAGGCTTAAGGACTCTCAGAGCCCATGCCAGTGCTCTGCTTCCTCCAGCATGGCCACACTTCCTAAAGGTACCAAGACCCTCCCCAAACAGTACCACCAAGTGGGGACCAAGTGTTCAAGTACTTGGAGTCTATGGACTATCTCATTCAATCCAACACAATGTCCTAATATATCACCTATTTTTAGAGAAAGTTCCCCATGCTGCTGAAAAGAATGTTTTGGAGGGAATCTTCTGCCCATTTCTACTAAATCTGTTTGATCTAGGATGTCATTTAATTCACATGTTCCTCTCTTTTTTCCCAGGATATGATGTCAATTAGTGAGACTGAGGTGTTGAAATCACCCACTACTCTTGTGCTGGAGTTATGCTGTGACTTTATATTTTATAGTATTTGTTTTATGGAAGTTGGGTGAAATCATATTTTGGGTGTATGTATTTATATTTACAATTATATTGTTCTCTTAATAGATTCTTCCCTTAATCAGTATTAAGGAACTAGTTTTAGTTCAAAGGTTAATTATCAAGTCTTAAAACAGCCACATTTTCTTGTTTTCTGGCTCCATTTTATTGGAATACCCTTTTCCTTCCTTTTACTCTCTTAGGATTTTTCTTTCATGATGAGGTATATTTCTTGGAGGTAACAGATACATGGGACCTACTTTTTAATCCTTTCTTCTAGATTGTATATTTGATTGGGAAATTAAGATCATTTATATTTTGAGTTATTATTGAGAGGTGTCATTCCTGACGTTTTGTTGATTTTGTAGTTTGCTATCCTTCTATTTCTCTCATTCTTAACTATTTGTAAAACATGTTTCTTGTTGTTTCCAGTTGCCTCATGAATGTTTGTCCTCTTCAGTCAAAAAGATTCCTTTAAGTATATTCTGTAAAACTGGATTAGTAGTCATGAATTCTTTTGGCCTATAGGATGGTGCAAATCTCTGGTACTTTCTTAATCCTCCTTTGGTTGTTTAGACTACTACCATGGTTTATTTCCTGTAGTCTTGGGGATATGTTTATCTACCTCATCTCTATGTATGATTCCTTTGAGTATCTTCTGTAGTGTTGGCTTAATGATCATTATTTCTTTTAGTTTGTGTTCATCATCCAAAGATGTTCTTTCTCCTTCAACTATGAAATATAGCTTTGCTATAGTAATTTAGGTGGCATTTATGGTGTACTTTAAATGCATTATCCTATGCTTTTCTTGCTTTAAAATTTTCTGTTGAAAAATTGACTCATAATACCACTACCTTTATAGAGGACTTTGTGCTTTTTCTTGTTGTTTTAATTTTATTTTCTTTGTTCTGTATATTGAGTGACTTGACAATGTTATGTAAAGGGGGGTTTTTCTCTGGTCTTTTCTGTTTGGTATTCTAAATCCCTCCTATACCTAAGTGGCCTTATGTTTCCCTAGATTTGGAAAAATTTCTTCTCCTGTTAAATTGAATATGTTTTCTATGCTTTTAGCTTGAAATTCTCCCCCTTCTTCTATGTCCATGATTTGTATATTTGGTGTTTGATTGTTGTCTCATTAAACTCATTGGTTCTATCTAGTCATATTTTCTTATTATTTTGTCTTTGTTATTATTTGAGTATTCCAATTCATCTACTTTGTCTTCAAACCCTGGTATTCTTTCATCTGATCTATTCTAGTTGTGATTTCAGGACATAAATCATCTGAAACAATTTTCAAAGCTGATTGATATTTTGATTTTAAAATCATCAATGCTGACACTGTCACTTATTATAAATACATAGTACAAAATGGGACAAATATGTTTAGGGCTATTACTAAATTATTGAAAACTCTATCCCAATCCCACAATAAATATATTTAGCATTTTTTATAAAACTCAAAGAAGTGACTCCTACAGTGATATATTCATATTTCAGAGTAATATAAAATTAAAGGGGGGAAAATGTGAATTCCTAAACATATTTTGGAATTAACATATAGTTTATTCTCAGAGGTCATAATTTTGATGCATATGTGATGGTTATATAGGCATATATTGGAGCAATACAAAGGGGAGGGAAAACAACAACATAAAGGCTGGGTTAAAGAACTGAATGACACAGTTAAACTCTGCCCAAAACAACAAACCTCTGCAGTGAAAAACTTTGGAAAGACTGAGAGAAAGATGCAAGACATGTATGGCAGAAGGCATGAACAGAGGTGGGGTGGGGGCAGGGAGTGGGGAATGTGTCTAAGTTGGACTGAAAGATAATGAATAAAATACACAATTCATCAATAAAAGTATTTTAAAAATCAAACATTCTAATAAAATGCTATCCAAAGTTATACTAACTTAATATTTACTTGCTTATGAATGATGACAGGAAAATATTTTCTGTTTTCCATATTTGAACAGTGATGTTTCTTTTTTTTTAAAGATTTATTTATTATTTTCATTTTATGTGTATGAGTATATGTGTGTAAGTACATCCGTGTTGTACAATGCCCATGAAGGTCAGAAGAGGATGTCATATTTCACTGGAATTGGAATTATGGATGGTTGTTAGCCATCTTATGGGTGCTGAGAATCAACTCCAGGTCTTCTGCAAGAGCAGCCAGTGCTCTTATCCAGTGAGTCATCTCTCCAGCCCCTAAACCATTGTGTTTCTATAAGAGCAGAAAACTTCATACATGCAGTAAAAGCACTGCAATTCATAGAAGATGAGCCTCCAATCAGCTGAAGTGTTTTGAGCAGTATTCCTTGGCATTGCATGGCATGATAACATGTGCTGTGCCAAATGTTCATGCTGTGTGTTCAGAACCAAGGCTGCAGTAGTCAGCTAGTGCAGCATGGGTGGCCATGCCAGGAACTACTCAGATTCATCACACATCATATTTTGAATTGATGGTTGGTTGTTGTGCATTCAGAAACCTTTTATGGTTGGCAAAATTTTCATTTTGCCAACCATAAAAGGTCCCATATGAGAGTGTGATGCACAGTTTAAGAATCTGGGATCAAAGAACTATCTTAACCATTGCCTTCTGCAGCAGCTGGGGCTTTTTCTTTCTCCTCTAGCCGTTTATATTCTGATTGATGCACAGTACTTATCATTGTACAATATAATTCAGAGTTTAGGTACTATATTTACTATTTGTGAGTTTCTTGTGGACTTGAATACAAATGTATTCAAGCATCACAAGATCATTTTTGACATGGAATTGATCCTTGCTTGCTTGTTAAATGGAAGAAGGAATGATAAATAAAGGATAAATGAAGTAAGCATGAAGAAGGCAATGAGGAAGGTGAAAAGAGGGAGATAAAGAATACGGGAAAGGGACCTGTTCTGAGCCCTGTGCACATTCTGCATGTAATCCTCCCCTTCCCATGCATCTGACCTTAATGTACTATCAGAAGTCTTGCACCAACCCCCAAGAGAACACCAAAAGTAACACTCCCTTCATCCTTCTTCTCGATCACATCATTATCTGTGGACCTAGTCCGAGCGACCTGATCACTCCACAAGTAACCTCTCTACTTCCTCTATCTGTGACCTCAATGCCATTTTCTGAGGACCTTCCAGGAGCACCTTATTCATTCCAAGGTAGCATTCCATTTCCCCTTCTCCTTGGACTCTAAGATTCAGATGAGGACTTGTGCTAAGCCTCTGTGCACCCCATTGGTAATTCTTGCTTCCATATCTGCCTGGCACTCTAACCTCAAACTCTGAGGACCCACAGAGGGAACACGCTCACTCTATAGAGGGTCTGCTCATGAAGTCAGAATCTTCACCTTACCCTAGATGAACGGATCACCACTGACATCCAAATAACATCAGCACCATGTAGACTCGGACTGAACTTCAAGCATCACCCAGTTTATTCAAAACCAGTCAAGCCAGGATAACATCAAATAGACACCCAAATGCCCACTCAACAAAGGGAACCAGGCATCCATACCAAAAGACACAATCAATGACTTAACTCTAGATGCCTAGTTCCCATTGAAGAAACGTAAGCAACATGAAAACCAAGACAATATATCTCGTCCAAGAATTAATACACCTGAGCTGGTGAGATGGCTCAGTGGGTAAAGACAATTGCCAAGCCTGATGAGCAGAGTTCAATCCCTTAAACCCACTTAGAAGAAGAGAACTAAATTCCACAGATTGTGTTCTAACCTCAACACGGGCATTATGGTGCGCACACACACGTGTGTGTGTATGTGTGTGTGGGTGTACATGCATGCGTGAGCTTGCACTCACCATCCCCAACAGAAATAACTAACTAAAATCATGACTTTTATCATGAAAGATGGTGGATTTTTTTTTTAATTTTATTTTTATTGATGCTTTGTGTATTTCATACATCATTTCAATTCAGTTCAGGCATATATCCCCTTCCCTCTCCCCCCACCCCACCCTTACCCATCCCCGGTCATGCATTCTGCCATAAACTTTTCTGCATCTTCTCTGTTTTTTGTTTGTTTTGTTTTCATTTTTTTAACTATAAATGATAATTTGTGATGTACAAGCATCATTCATGTAAAACCAATATGTGAGCAGTTGTGCCCAAACAAAGCTCATGGGTCCCACCATCCAGCAGGGGAGGCTTGTGTTCAATCAAGTGACCAAATGAGTGTCCAGTCTATATTGTTGTAGTTTCACCATTCACCCCAATCGCAGCCCTTAAATTCTACGTGCCCACCTCTTCCGCAGATTTTCCTAGGCTTAGAAAAAGGCACAGGTGGATGAGAAGCAAAACAGTCCACTTCTGGAGCTGTTGTCTTGGTCTCACCTCATCTGCCTGGAAATACTGTGCAGCAGTGGCAGCCATATGTTGTATATCCCAATCTAATTGGCTATTAGCTCTTCCCTTGGAGGAATAACCCATGGCTGATGCCACAAAGTTACATCCTCTAATGGTTAGGAGATTATAAGCCCACCGAAACCCTGTTCATACTTAACAGAAGAAAATGTAATTCATGGATTAACATACCATCCAAAACATCTGTGTCCATACCAAAGTAACCTACCATAACGATTTAATACTGTTTAAATACCTATATATCTAATTGCGTGTGCTTCATTAGTAGGATGAAAGGCTATTTATTATACTGTTTAAATCCCTATAATCTAATTGCATGCGCTTCCTTAGTAGGATCAAAGGTTTATTGCCTGGACAAGCTGGAAGCCCATTAAAAAACAGCCAGAATTAGACTAGAAAGATGGTGGATTTTTGACAAAAGCTTTTTTCCACATCTAATGGGATTAATTATGAGGTTTCTGTCATTGAGCCTATTTATGTGGTGGATCACATTCATATATTCATGCATGTTCAACCACCCCTGCATCGCAGAGATGAAGCCAACTTGATTATGGTGGATTTTTTAATGTGTACTTAAATTTGACTTGGAAATATTTTATTGAGAAGTTTTGCATATAGGTTCATTATGGAGATGGCCCTGTAATTTTCTTTTTTGTTAGAACTTTGGTTTTGGTATTAGAGTAATACTGGCTTCATAGAAAGAATTTGAAAGTGTTCCTTTTCTATTCTGTGCAAAAATTTGAGAAGTGTTGGTACTAATTCTTATTGAAGTTCTGGTAGAATTCTGTGTTAAATCCATCTGGTCCTGTACTCGTTCTGGTTGGGAGATTTTTTTTTTCTTGGTCTTTTCGAGACAGGGTCTCCTTGTAGTCCCAGCTGTCCTGGAACTCACTCTGTAGACCAGGCTGGCCTTGAACTCACAAAGATCCGCCTGCCTCTGCCTCCCAAGTGCTAGGATTAAAGGCGTGCACCACCACACCTGGCTCTGGTTGGGAGATTTTGGGGGGGGGGTTTAAATTACTATTTCCATCTTGGTTTTTGTAGGTCATCTTGACTTCACTTTAGCAGGTCATATATATCTAGAATCCATCCATTTCTTTTATGTTTTCTAATTTAGTGGAATATAGATTAAAGTATATCCTTATAACTCTCTGAATTTCCTGGGTCTGTTGTAATGTGTCCCCTTTCATCCCTGATTTTACTCATTTGAGTTCAAAGATTGAACTCTTTGTTTCATTGTTTCTTTATATTGTATTTTTTCACTTATGGGTCATTAATTCACACTAATTTTGCTCCTTTCTTTCTGTCCACTATTTTTAGATGCCATTTGCTCTTGGGTTTCCAAGGCCTTCATTAAGTTATTAATATGAGATGTCATTAATTTACTGATATAGCACTTAGTGCTGTGAAATTTCCTCTTAGGACTGCCTTCATTGTGTATCATAGATTTTGTTATAACCTGTTTTCATTTTCATTCAATTCTAGGCATTTTTTAAAGTTTCCTTTTTAATTTTTCATTTGACTCAATTTTTATTTAATTATGTATTTAGCTTTCATGAATTTGTGTACTCTGTTGCTGTTGATATTCCTTCACGGTCAGAAAACATGTAGGATGTTATTTTTAAGTTATTTATTTATTTACTTATTTATTTTCTACGTGTATGAATGTACTGTCTGCATGTAGGTTTGTGCACCCATGTCATGCAATGCCGCGGAGGTCAGAAGAGGGCGTCGGATTCCCCTGGAACTGGAGTTCTCCTGGAATTGGAGTTATAGACGGTTCTCAGCCACCATGTGGGTGCTGGGGATCAAACTCGGGTCCTCTGCAAGAGCAGTTTGTGCTCTTAACTGCTAGGCTATCTCTCCAGCCCCAGTAGGATGTTATTTTGATTTTCCTATATTTGTTGAGAATTTGTGTCCTCATATGTGATCAATTTTGGAAAAAGGTCCATGGCCTGAGAAGAATACATATTCTTCAGAGTTTGAGTGGCCTTTTCTATAGATATAGTTGTTCCATTTGTTTATAATATAATTTAACTCCAAGATTCTCTGTTTAGCTTTTTTCTAGATGGCCTGTCTATTGGCAAGAGTGTGGTTACTGAGTCATTCACTATCACAATGCTGTGATTAATCTGTGGTTTTACATAGAATCATATTTTGTAATGAAATTTGGTGTGCTTGTGTTTTGTGCCTATCTGTGTACGATTGCAATATACTGATGGTGGACATTTCCTTTAACAAGTCAGAAGCATCCCTCCACACTCCTTACCTCTTCTGACTAGTTTTGGTTTGAAGTCTATTTTGTCAGATAGAAGAATAGCTATGCCTGCTTGTTCCTAAATTCCGTTTATTTAGAAAACCACTTTCCATCCTTTTGCCCTAAGGTGGTGACTATCTCAGATGGTGAACTGTGTTTCCTAGAGACAGCAAAGAGATGAATGTTATTTTCTGATCTGATCTGTTAGTTTATGTCTCTTTATTGGTGAACTGAGACCATTGATATTCAGAGTTATTATTGAATGATATACATTAATTCATCTTTTTTTTTAATTTTGTGGTGTTTCCTCAAATATCTTTGATGACCTAGCATGGATTCTTTTTCCTATGACTTCTTTAATGCCTTTATTCCTCTGTTTGGATTGAAGAATTCCTTTTAATACACTCCATAGAGCTGGATTAGTTGTTATGAATTAATTTAATTTGTTTATATCATGGAAAGTTTTCATTTCTCCTGCAATTTTAATAGTTTTGCTGGATATAATAGCCTGGAATTATGGTTGTAATCTTTGAGGATGTGAAACACATCTTTCCAGGTCCTTCTGTATGCAAAGTTTTCTGTCAAATTATCACATATATTTATGCAAAATTATATACACACACACACGAGTCTTAATGGCATAACAAACACTATGTTGGAGGATAATGCTTCTCCTTAAGCTATAGATTATCAAACAAATAGTCCAGTGACAGGTGGGGATGCCTCCACTCAAGATTTTTGTTAGGGGGGAATCCCAGAGATACCCAAACAGTAGAGATTATTGTCACTGCTATTGCTTGGCCACCACAAAATTGAGGGTAAGACACTATCGTTGAAGATATCACAAACTTGGGTCACAGGACATGGAAAAATCAATCTGGTGGTGACCTAGAATTTCCCTCCATAAGGGCTAACATTCACAGTGCTGGGAGTTGCTATTGAGACCTCTATGGGAGAAAAGTCATCAACAATCTTACCAGGTCTGAACTTTGCAAATGACAATAATGGAATCCTGGCAGAATAAGCATATAGGTGTAACAGTGACATCAATGTTGATTTCCTCAGAGTGATTACAAATTTCTTTTTCATTTTTAAGTGCGAGGATGAGTTATAACTTACTGAAGTTATGTTGGTGAAGTCATAGTTAATATATGGCAGAACTCCCCAGTTTCTGATTAGTGGCTTAACGTGCTTTTATGGCATTACCCAAGTTGCAATTGAAAACTATGATAAATATTCAAAGGATGTCAATTTATTTCAACATAAGAACAAATACTAAACACGCAAAGCTGTAAAAGCACCTATGTGTATCCCCAAATTAGATCATACTATTTTTTTGTCTTTTTGAGCAGGGTCTCCCTGTAACCCCAGCTGTCCTGGAACTCACTATGTAGAACAGGGTGGCCTTGAACTCACAAAGATCTGTCTTCCTCTGCCTCCCTAGTGCTGGGATTAAAGGTGTATGCCACCAAGCCCAGTTTGATCATACTTTTTTTACCCCATAGACTCCCAGAGAGCGCAAGAATTGGCTTCTAACCTGTCGTTGAAGTACAGCCATTCTAATTTAAGATATTTTAATCTCCCTTTTAAGGCATTATAATATACTGTGTTTTCATGTGAGTATTTTGGGCTGAAATGCTCCCTACAGTCACAACTATATACCCACAGATTACTGCAGCTCTCAGACCTCATGAGAGATGTTTCTTTGTACAGTGCATGGTTAGTGCATAAACTCATAACTAGAAAATGCAGAGAATAAGGGTCTGTTCAATGCTCAGCCACAAATGGGTAGTTTATAACACACGTCTCCCAGCCAGGCTCAGGGAACATTGTGGAAGAGGGGGAAGAACTATTTTAAGAGCCAGAGGTTGAAGAGGAACGGAACCAAAAGGGCCTTCTAGACTCCACATTCAAACCAGCCAATCAGAATGGGTGTAGGGGCTTATGGGGCCACAACTCTGAGAAGTTATTGACAGCTGATAGCTTCTGGGCAAGGTAAACTCGGTTTTTTAAAGGCTATGGCCCCTAGTAGGTAGACTGTGGTTAAGAGGGTCATGAATACATGGGAAGCATAAATTAGACTTGGTAGACGCTAATAAAAAAGAAAAAAAGACACAAAATTGAGGGGAAATGGATGGCTGGGAGGGATCTGGATCAACATAAAGGGAGGAGGGGTCATTAATGTGATCAAAATACATTTTATGCATGTATGAAATCCTCAGAAATTAATAAAGTATTGTATTAAAACGGAAGTGTAGACATTACTTAGTTTAACTGACATCACACATTGATTTCCTTCCTCAAAACATGGTGTGATGATCAGGATTGATTGTCAACTTGACAGGTTGTACAAATCACTGAGAAGACAAACTTTCCAGGCTGGGTTAATTCAGGTGGGAAGACTTTCTATCAATGGAGGCAGCACCAGTTCATGGGCTAAGGCCCTGGACTAAATGAATTGGAGAAACCAAGTTGAGCCCCAGTCTTCCTATCTCTCTGCATCCTGGCTGTGGATGCAATGTGGACAGCAGCTTCAAATGCCTGTGGTCATGCCTTGCCTGCCATGATAGACTTCCATTTGCACTGTAAGTCACAATGATCCCTTCCTGACTTAAATTGCTTTTGTCAGGTACTTGGTACAGCAGTGAGAAAAATAAATATACATGTGATTTTCCTTGATAAAATTAATATTCTATAGTTATAGGTGTGCTACAAAGATTCATATAGCTATTCCAAACTAGGGAAATTCATTTAGTCACAGCTGGGAAGAATATTATCATTTTTTATAAGTCTTTATGATATAGAGATGAGAACTGTATATTTTTCCCTCTGTGATATTGTAGTGGCTTATAATGAGAAGAGCCCTTAAACAGACCATCCCAGTTCCTAGCACAGAGGGAGAGGTTAGTGGGTATTAGTGATTTATTATCATCATTGTAAATCCTGAAAACAGAATTCAGAATATGTAGATATGCCTCTAAATGATTATACAATCATAAAGTAGTAAAACTGTAACCTAGCATAGTCACCTGTACTGAAGACATCTCACATTGCATGTAAATGATCAAAATTCTTTTACATTACAGAGAGACCCTAATGCACCTTCAGAGTCTGATTTTAATTTGTGTGATAGATTTACTCTTGGGGTGTTAGTCCCTCTCTCTGCTATGCAACCTTGAACTGCAGTAGGGTAACTGGAATGTGCCTCAAGTCCACTGAGATCAGCCTGTATTTTACTGTTTTGGTCCCATGTTGATGGTAGCAAAAGTGATGGTGTCTAAGTGTGTGGTGATGATGTGTGCATTCCATTTCTTATGCTCCTAGTGATAGTGTAACAGAAAAGAGAAACAAGGATCTTAATCCTCTCTGTCTCTCTCTCTCTCTCCCTCCCTCTCTCTCTCTCTCTCTCTCTCTCTCTCTATATATATATATATAATCCTCTCTATCTCTCTCTCTCTCTCTCTCTCTCTCTCTATATATATATATATATATATAGAGAGAGAGAGAGAGAGAGAGAGAGAGAGATTTATTAGGTTGGTTTACAGGATAGAATCCTGCTACACATCACTGGAGAGATTGAGAATCTGGCAGTTGCTCAGTCTGTGAGGCTGGATGTCTCAGCAGTCCTAATCTGGTGCTGACAGCCTGATGGTTTCCTGGGTTTCTGCTGGTCTTCCACCTACACAAGTTGTTCATTGCAGCATGAAGTTGGTCACAGCAGCAAAATGAACTCACCAGTGAGAGAGAAGGCAAGCAGCAAAAAGGAAGTGCTCCTTTCTGCCAAGACCTTGGATACGGCTGCCACCAGAAGGTAGCACCCACATTTAGGGTGGGTCTTCCAGCTTCGAATGATCCAATCAACATCTCTCACATTTTAGTTAGTCCCAGAACCAGTCAAGTTGACACCCAAAATTAGCCATCATGGTGTTTGGTTTGTGGGTAAAATCCTGGCATATTTAGCCTGAGACCCAGGTCTGATAGTGGTTTCTCACCTGCCCCCTTAACAGGAGCTTCCTCTCTGGTCTGTCTCAGACAGGAATTTTACATATTTTGCAAAATCTAGCAATATTTTGTTATTAGCCAATCAAACTGAAAATAATGTAAGCCACTATCCAATGTAAAAGAATCCCAAACTTCCTTCCTTTCAGAGTCCAGAATTTGAGACTTGAGTCCTTGGTCCAGACTGCAGCCTAAGTAAAACTTGCTTCCTGAGCATTCCAAGTGTCTTGCCTAGTCTTTCCTGCTACACTAGGCTTGTCCAAAGAAAGAGGATCCTGTTTGGCACTGATGCTATGCTCTATGCTGTATTCTTGGAAGAAGCATATATAGGGTCTCTCTACTAAACCCCAGAACCAGACGCAGGGGTCATCCAGAAACTGAACATTTATTGGAATTGGAAGTTGAATTTTTTCTTGAGTCTAGTTGGCATTCATTCCTTTGTAGTAAAGCATTTTCATGATAGCTAGTTGTCATAGATGAGGTTTGCTTCAAAAATGTTTTTGAGTGTACTTTGAGTAGTTTTGTACATTCCTGGGTAAGAAATGAGGAAAAGATAGAGCTGCACAGCTCTATAGCTTTAAACAAAGAGTTGCATTGCTATAATCACAGCCCGTCATGATTTTACCTAACTAGAGTCATTTTTGCCAGATTATAAGAGAGCTAAAGAATGATATTCCTCACCTGGCGGGCCAGTAATCCCAGGTACACCCGTAGGGCCCCGGGGCCCTGGAATCCCTGGAACTCCTGGAGGTCCCCGACTTGCACAAACGTCAGGATTTCCTAGATCTCCAGTGCACAATACAGCCATGAGCACAGCCAGAATCCAGAGGCCTGGGGCAGAGAAGCAAGAGGCATGGGCGTTTTGTCAGTTGTCACTTCAGTCTATAGTGTCCACATCCTTTGAGGGGACACAGGATCCCCAAGAGGCCATGAAATCTATGACATGATATCTGAACCCAGCCTTATGACTAGTTCGGTATCCAGCAGCAGCCTGTGGACAGGAATGCTCAAACCTCCAAAGACCTTCTCACAGAAATACTAATTTATGTTTTAAGGTCCAATGTAAGAAGGCCTATGATGTATTAACTTTGAATTTTAAAAAGTAAGCACTGAAAAAGATGTTATTCTAATATGAGAATCAGTAGCTGGAGAGTTGAGTCAGTGGTTAAGAGCACTGGGTGCTCTTGCAGAAGACCTGGGTTCAATTCCCAACAGCCACATGGTGGCTAACCTCCTTCTGCACCTCCAGTTTGAGGAGATTTGATGATCTCTTCTGACCTCTGTAGGCATTGCATGGTAGAGATGAACCTACATACATTTAGGCAATACACTCATACATATAAAATAAAAATCATAAATAAAAATTTTAATATTAGTATCATAAAATTCCCTCGGATTGTCTGAAACTTCTATCTATCTATCTATCTATCTTTTTTCTATCTTTTATCTATTTATTTATCATTTATCTTTTTTCTTTCTTTTTATTTTTTATCTTTTATCTATCTTTTATCTTTTTCTTTCTCTTTTTCTATCTCTTCATCTCCATTTCCTGGGATGTAAAGATAGAAAAGTAAACCCAATAACTTAATCTGTGAATGGTTATAATACACAAGTAGAAAACACATAGTAAAGTTAAACAGTAAGCAGCAAAGGAAATTTAGAGGATTTGCTCAATAATATTTAGCTGTCACTGTTACTATTTCCCCTTTATACCGCAGTGACTTGAGGTTATTTACTACCTATTTCTCCTCCCTTCTTTTCTCTCTCTCTATCCCTTCCTTCCTCTCTCCTTTCCTCCTCTCTTCTAGCTGCAGTAACAAACAGGAAAATGATGTTACTATTTCTTTTTCTGGTGTTACAAAATATCTCACGAGTAAAACTTCTTTAACAAATTTATTGCCTGCATGCTGAAATGAAAAAAAAAATTGAAATTTTTGTTTCAAAAGCTTACCTATAAGTCTCATGATGAAACCTTCCCTTTCTTTGTTCCTGCCAATGTTCAAAAGGAACACAGTGCAACTTCTGAGCTTTAGAAAGTCTTTCTTGCCTTTCTAGTTTCACCATCAAATTTGAGGACTGAATTATGGATTTCTTTATATTTTTGGCTTACTAGCTCTCCTAAGATCAATAACTTGGCTAATTTTTAACCAAAAAGGAATCAGAGATGATAAATATTTTGATTGGGACATTTTTCTCCACCTATTCTGGCCATGAACTTTATAACCACAAGGTTATAAAGGTCCTTCCATCCTGAAGGACACCCACAAATATTTAACTCCTTTCTACTTCCAGAACCATTACACAAGCCAGTTACACAATATCTCCAAATTTCGCATGACTGGAAGTACCTTGATAGTGATCCAAAGAAAAACATGGTTTGATGCATACTACATATTCACTCCATAGTAAAAAGTGAGTTTTTCCACCGTGAATTATTTTCGTCAATTAAAAATAATGTATTAATTACTGACCAATTACCCACATTGGTCAGTAAAGATAATACCACATCTAGTGATATCACTGTAGATATAGCTTGAAGTGTATGTCTCTATTTTCCTCAGTTCTAAGATTTATGAGAAGAATAAATCTCTTTTTTAAGTACATTAAAACATTCATCAATCTGCTATGTAATTTAGGAATATAAAGTTATATTTCTTTTTACCTGCATGCAAATGTACTGTTAAACTGTGAATCCCTAGTGTTTAGTTTCAGAATTTGTAATTTTTTTATATGTATGGAGTGTAAAAAAAATAATGTATTAAATGCTTTTCATTTTGATCATTGGTTCTTTGGGCTGGTACACACTTACATTTTGACCCAAGGGAAGAGTCATATTTGTTTCACATTAATTACTAAGATTCTAGTCAAAGGCTCATAATTTGTCAAAACTGGAGTGAAGTTAAGTATTCCTGGACAGTCTGGGATGAGAAATATGACAAAGTTACCCTCCATACCTTTCACGCAGGACTTTCTCCACCTGTGCTTCCCAGCCTCACTTCTTTTTTTAATTTTTTATTTATTTTTTAGTATGTATGAATGTACTGTCTGCATGTAGGTTTGTGCACTCACGTCGTGCAATGCAGCAGAGGTCAGAGAGGGCATCGGATTTCCCTGGAACTGGAGTTAAAGATGATTCTTAGCCACCATGTGGGTGCTGGGGTTTGAACCCAGGTCCTCTGCAAGAGCAGTCAGCTCTCTTAACCGCTAGGTCAACTCTCCAGCCCCCTTCTAAGGGCCATTCACACAAGCCACATCTGCAGTTCAGTTTTCCCAACTTCTTTTGCCTATATTTCAAATGAGGAGATCCAAGTTACTCAAAACAATTAAGAAATGGTTATTGTCTAGTACTAGAAAGAATGAACTCCTTTATAGTACTTAGTGAAATCGTGCCACAGGGCTTGGCAACCACATTAAACTTAACAATAAGAATTCATGGGGCTGGAATTCCCCTGCTGGCTTCTCTCAGTCACATCCCACTTAAACCAAACACACTTCACCTACTACATGATGTGAAAAATCTGTTTCCAGATGTCTGAAGAGGTGGCTCAGCAGTGGCTGCTCTTGCAGAGAACCTGGGTTTGATTTCCAGAATCCACATGGCAGCTGACGACCAGCCATGCATCCAGTTCTGGAGGAATCTGATGCTCTCTTCTGATCTCTGTGAGCATTACATGACATGAGTGCACCCACATACATGGAGGCAATACAGTCATACACATAAAAAAAATTAAAAAATAATTCACTAGTCATTGATCTAATCAGGTAAAAATGAGCAATAAGAGGACCTGGGTGAAACACTAGAACTGGGTATCAAAATAAGCCTCGTGGGATACTTTCAAGTAGAGCCAAGACACTGTTTGAAACCATTTCTTATATAAGTGGTAACACCAGGCACTTGGAAGAAGGTATGAAGTTACACATGGTGAGGATCCGCTTGCAGGGCCTCGCAGTCTGAGAATGGGAATGCAATTAACAATGTAATTAGGAATGGATTTGAAGCTTGTCCTTTTTTCCTTCTGATGCCATAGGTCTGCTATTTGGCATATTCTGCTCTCTTCTTTGGGCAGCTAAACCAAAGATGTTATTGTTCTATACTCTGATCTTCTGCCACCATTAGGCAGTATCTTCAAAAAAATTATAAGAGGAGAGAGGTGTTAGAGAACTTTTTCCTCCCATTAAGTTATTTGGATGTGGGTCTCATAACACAAGAATTTGTATTTATTTGGATATTATTTACTGACTAATCAATTTTTTGGTCTTTTTGAGACAGGCTTCCCCTGTAGCCCCAGATGCCCTGGAACTCACTATGTATACCAGGCTGACCTTGAACTCACAGAGATCTGCCTGCCTCTGCTGGGATTAAAGGCATACACCAACATGACCATTACTAATCAACTTTTAAGTATTCTAAATCACTGAGTCATTTTGAATTAATGATCCTGAATTCAGTCTTCCTTGTAGCTATATATTTTTTTCTTTTTTAAAGATTGGAGCTGCCTGTTAGCTAGTAGTAAATAAAGTAGAGGGCTGGTGAAATGCCCCAGTAGGTCAGACTTGAGTTCCATCCCTGTAACTCAGGTAAAGATGGAAGGACATGACTGACTGTATGAAGTTGTCCTCTGACCTCCACATGTGTACCCTACCACCATATGCAATAAAAGAATAAATTAACAAATAAATAAAACAAGTTATGTGAGTAAAATATATGTGAGTTATGTGGGTAAAAATATAATTTCAAGTCCAATATGACTAGCTGATTCATGAATACGGTGCCCTATGGGAATTTCCTGATGCTCGCTTTGCAGTCTCTGCATTGCCACTGCACATCTAGAATTGTTTTTTGCAAAACTTGATTGATTACTATGGTGAGCCAATGTGTTGAGAGGTGATTGCATTCTGCCACATGAGACTCATCTGGCACTACTGTCTGTCAACATACCACTAGTAAATGTTCAATGAAATCTGTCAAACATTTCTAAAGTATAATGACCCATGGCTATGCTGTATACAGTAAAACATCCATGTCTGGGTAAAAAGTAGTAAAGAAAAGTTAGTAATACCAATGCATCTTCAGCCTTTCTTTCAATACCCTTTTTCCTAAAGCTCTCAGAATGATGTATTGCACCTAATCATCCAGAAAAACAAAACAAAAAAACAAAAAAGGGGCAACACACATATTTTCAGAATAAATTCACTTTAATTTCTCTAGTCCTTGATTCTCTTAATCATTCTTCTCTCATCCCATTGCTGACTACTGTTTTTCTATTATATCTCCATAAAACACCTCCATTTATCACTACTTCAACTCATCCTTACACATAGAGACTTTGATAAAGTAGTCTGGTTTGCCTTCAATTGCTGGGACCAATACCAAGTTGGGGAGAAAAGGGTTTATTTGGGTCACATCTCCTTGACCATAGTTCATCACAGAGGGAGCCCAAAGTAGGAACTCAGGGCAGGAAGCTAGAGGCAGAAGCTGAAGCACAAGGCATGGAGGAATGTTGCTTACTGGCTTACTTCCTTAGCCCATGCACAGCCTGCTTTGTTGTACAATACAGAACAACCTTCCAAGGGGTGCCACTGCCCAGAATGGGCTGAGTCTTCCCACATCATTCAACAATCAAGTAAATACCCCCACAGACCTGTCCATAGGCCAGTACAATGGAGGCAATTCCCCCAGCTGAGGGTCCCTCAACCCAGGTATGTCAAGTTGACATTAAAGCTATCAAGCACAACTGACTCTTTGTCTACTTGACACACAAAACACATTACTATTAAGCCACAACTCTTGCTTTTTTAATTTTTTTACAACTGTTTTTTTTAAATATATCACATGTGTGCTGCCTTCCATGAGGTGTTCTTCGTCCCAGGACCAGGGCTTGTAGAGCATCAAAGACATTTGGCACCAGGCAGGTTTTCACAGGAAAGCAAGATATCAGCAGGGGTCCAGGCTTGGAGGTTGCTTGCTGACTCTCTAAGTGCTTCTGCCAAAAGGATACTTACATTGCCTCCTTTTTCTCTGTTAAAAAAAGCTCAGTCATCACATAGTGTTATTATTTTTTCTATTGGGGATACGACCCAATGTGGCTCCTACTGAGGGCATCAGAACCTGTGGGTGTGTATAGTAAGATGGAAGTGTGACATATGCTTGGTACATCAAAGGGAGAGCCCTCAAGTTCTGGGGCTTTGTCCTAGGTGAGGCCGGAATACTTCATATCCCAATCCCAGGGTGCTACAGAGACAGTGATTGCAGATCCCCACTTCCAGCCAGACAAAGTCTCAGCTCCTCCTTCATTTTTAATTAAAATGGAGCAGTGTTGTCATCCTTTTCCATAGAACTTTCAGGGATGGCTTGATACTGAACTAAGACAGTCTGGACTGTAACCCCAAATTGGCTTTTGACAAACAAGGAAGCCGATCTCCTAAGGTGGAGATTAGTCTTAACAAAAGGGATTATTTAGGTGGCCTAGAGGGACTTGAGTTGTAGGTAATAGGGCTTTGTCAACAACCCATATATAAAGACAACATTTTTCTCCCATGACATAGACATGTGAGCAACATTTTCCCTCTAAAAGTAACATTTTTTTCTCCCCCCAACACATACAGGTATTATTTGGCATCCCTCTTAACATAGATGATTATTTTAATTGTACCCACCCAAAGTCTTAAGTTTGCCTGGAAAGCTATGCTTCTGGCCTCTGGCAGGTTTTTTCTTTAGGGAGCAGCTCCTAGGCTTTGAAGAGGAAGAGGAGAAGGGTGGGTGAGAAGCAGAGCAATCCATTCTTTGTTGTTGAAGTTAGCACCTGGCTGTCCCAGCCTTTTCCCAGCAGGAGGTTAGCAGCTTGGCTCAGGCTCCAAGTCTTTATGGTAGGGCAGAGGACCATGGGCCTGGAGACAAAGCAAGGTGGGGACCCAGCAGGTGGTCTCGGGCTAATCCAGAGTTTAGGCCTTCCAGAGGGTGTATTCTGCAATTTACTGATGGAATATAAATAGTAAAGGCATAGGCATTTAAGTAGACAGTGTTTATTATATCAGGTTGTGCAGTTGGTATGGCACAGGTGATTAAAAATACCATTCATTTATGTTATTTTGGGTATTTATAGAAAATACATTGTGGGGAAGGGAGGGAGGGGAGGGGGAGGGGAGGGAAGGGGGAGAGGAGGGGAGAAAAAAAGAAAATAACCTTGTTTATCATTTTAGTAGATAAACAGGTGAAGGCTAATTAAAGTCCTTTTAAGAATAACATATTTTAGCCCTTTAACATTAAGCTTGAAAAACAAAATAATGCATCAGTTTAGTACTTGGGGTTTTACCCATGGCCTTTTAGCCTTGATAGATTCATTGGGCCTGATTTTCAGCTTGATAAGAGACAGCTGTAATATACATATACATATATATATATATGTATATATACATATATATACATGTATATATGTATATATACATATATATACATGTATATATGTATATATGTATATATGTATATATACATATATATCAGCAATATATATATATTGCTGATACAATTGGCTGTTGGGAGAAGCCCCAGCCAGTACAGTACCTGGCTTTGATACATTTTTAATAGATTTTTTTGAGAAATAGAATATCCCTCCAAGAGATCTTATGTCTCTTAATGTAAGGAAGAAGTTAAGTTGTATTTTGGAGGACATTATATTAATTTTATTTTATTTTATTTTAGGAGAATTTACCCTTTTTGAAAATTATAGTACTACATACCCATACAGGAACCGGTGTTTTGAGCTTCATCATTGATAAAGAGTTGAAATACAGTCTTTTAAAGCTAAGTTATCTTGTAGATAAAAAGGGGATGTTACAGATAACATCACAGAAAGGCACTGGAAACACTGGTATACATCAATGTCAAGGCTGTCACCTGGAAATCTAGTATGATTTAGGAGTAAGAGCAATAACAACTTGTAGTTCCCATAAATTTAAGTGTGACCAATCTTTTATGTTGCTAGTATTAGAACAAATTTTTAAACAACATAAGTAATTTAGCTTACCATTATATAATGTGTGGATAAATTTTGGATAAAAGTAAAAATAAGTTAGATAAACCTTGATTAAACATACATTGTGATCTTTAATTTACCTGATTAAGACTTGATCCTGAAGAAATAAAGTTTATGTATATAATTTTAACCTTTATATATTACAACCCATAGATACATTACTTTAAGGTATAAATTTTATAGAATGGGTTTTACAGATCCTTATTTGGTGTTGGTGGATCATAAGCAGCAGATGACAGTACACACTCAATCAAACTTTGAACTATTACATGTGTAAATTTATATTTACCCTTAATATATCAATTAATTTATTAACTGTTTGAATATGCTAACAGACCTTTGTTATGGAGAAAAAAAAGGTTAATCCTGGCTTTAGAGTTAGCCTTTACTGAATTTAAACACTAAATTTATATAAGCAATAGAATTACAAGTTAATTTTTAACCAAAACTTTAGAGTATTTTTAACTGAGTTTTTTTTTAATGACCAATAGTTGCTAAAGAACATTCTATCAGTGTTAAAACCTTTTGTCAAAACCCTGAAAATATGCATACAAATCTGCCTGTTTTTCTTTTAAGATGCTGAAATAGAAGAAAGGTGTTATATTTACCCTTAATAAATTAATTAATTTATTAGCTGCTTCAGCAGCCCTGAAAATATGCATATAAATCTGCCTGTTTTTCTTTTAGGATGCTGAAATAGAAAAAAGGTGTTATATTTACCCTTAATAAATTAATTAATTTATTAGCTGTTTAAATATACTAACAGACCTGAGCTAGGGAGGAAAAAAAGGTCAATCTTGATTCTAGAGTTAGCCTTCACTGAGTTTAGACACTAAATTTATGTAAGCAGTAAAATCACAACAAGTTAATTGGAAAAAAGATTAATCTTAATTGTAGAGTTAGTCTTTACTGGATTTAAATACTAAATTTATGTAAGCAGTAAAATTGTAAGTTAACTTTTAACCAACACTTCACAGTATTTTTAACTGAGTTTTTTATATGACCAATAGTTGCTAAAGAATATTTTATTAGTGTTAAAGTCTTTTGTCACACCAAGCTAGCCTGAAAATCTCCATACGCATCTGCCTGTTTTACTTTTAGGATGCTGAAATAGAAAAATGGTGTTAATTTAGATAGTTAAAGACAAACACGAATTAAGATGACTTGTTATTTCAGCTAGATTACAAACCACATGGTCCAGAAGCCTGTGAATTTAAGAGGTGAAAACAAATCTAAAAGTCTCTAAGATTGTCTAGGACTTTTTAATTAATTGACTATAGAATTGTCTAGCATCCTTTTAATTAATTGCCTTAGAATTGCCTAGGAGTTCTTAATTAATTGATTAATTGTGCACATTTTATTTAAAGATGTTTTTGGAGGATACACATGTATTAGATTTAGAAATTTAATATTTTTTTGGTCTTTTTTTGAGAAAGGGTCTCCCTGTAGCCCCAGCTGTCCTGGAATTCACTGTTGACCAGGCTGGCCTTGAACTCACAAAGATCCACCTGCCTCTGCCTCCCAAGTGCTAGGATTAAAGGCATGCACCACCACACCCAGCGAAATTTAATATCTTAATAATCATGCTTGAGATGGAATTTAACTTAACAGATTTTGAATGACCATATTATAAAAATATTATCTTGAGATAAAAATTGACATGTAAATAACAGTACAATTAAACTCAATTTTCAATAAGTACCATAAGAAAAAGCACATTAAGGTTTGAAGTTACGTTTTCTCTGTGTATTTTGGGGAGAATTGTGTTAGAAAAAACACAAATCATTTGAAGTTTTTTTCCACCCAGCAACAGTCCTGAAGCATTCTGGGTATCATAGTCTGCTGGCTTGGAATGTTAAAAAAAAAAAAGGAAGTTAGCATGGCTGTTATGGGATCAGAGAATTCTGGGGTTTGTAGTCTCCTGGTGTGCCCATTCCCATGCTGCCAGGAGGCAGACCCACTGCACAATGGCCCGGTTGGGAAGCCCAAGTCACGTTTCTCTTTCCTGAGTGATTGTTTGCAACTTCCCCTGTACTCTGCTCCAGACTTGGCAGGTCCCAGCTCCATTCCCCCCAGCCACCTGGCTGGAGTGATCTGAGTCTAGCTGCTGCATGTGTGTATACATGTGCACAGATTTATTTAGAATGGAAAGGGAGATAAATGATAGTAAATCAAAACAGCTTACAGTCAGAAAGCTTTTGCAGCTGCCTGGCTCAGCAGGCAGGAACGCAATTAGATTAATGGTTTTCTTGTGCCTGTGGGAACCGAAGTTAAAGGTTAGAATAAAAGCTAAAGACAAGATTGAAAGCTTATCCTTCATGAGGAAACTCGTGAGGATGTGCCAAAACCTGGCCACTACCCTGAACCTTTTGCCTTTCAGGGGTGGCTCACTTCCCTACAAAATATTTTCTTTGGTTAAGGGGCTCCAAAATCTTTTCTTTCCTCTCAGGAGGGACATTGGGGCTGAGAGATAGTCCGTGCCAAAAATAATACCCCCACTTGGGAGGGGACAGGACTTGGCTGGGTCTGGCACAGGCACTTCCAGCTGACCTGTCTCTTTTAGGCGAGGCATGGGGTTATTTGATTATAACATGAAAACCATAAATCTTACCTTTTTTCATCTTGTCTATGAAAGGATGAGACCCACGTTGTGTCACCAGATGTTGTTTTATATGCATCACATATGTGCTGTCTTCCACAAGGTGTTCTTCTCCCAAGACCAGGCCTCATTGAGCCTAGTTCTAAGACCTGATAGGGAGGTGGGGGATCTGGAAGTGACACCCAATAGAAAGGAAGAGAGAGAGAGAGAGAGAGAGAGAGAGAGAGAGAGAGAGGAGAAGAATAAGAATAAGAAGAATAAGAAGAATAAGAATAAGAATAAGAATAAGAATAAGAATAAGAATAAGAATAAGAATAAGAATAAGAAGAATAAGAAGAATAAGAAGAATAAGGATAAGAATAAGAAGAAAGAAAGAAAGAAAGAAAGAAAGAAAGAAAGAAAGAAAGAAAGAAAGAAAGAAAGAAAGAAAGAAGACCCAGAGACAGGAACTGGGAACAATTTCATGAGGGAAGTAACTCGGTTACTTGCTGTAATCCAGGGTTTTTATACAAGACCTTGTGGGGGTTGGGACATATAGAATTGGGTGTTTGTACAGGCAGGATTTCAGGCCATATACTCCAGATCACTACAGGAATGTGACAATGCTTTGCCCATAGCATCAAAGGCAATTGGTGCCAGGAAGGTCTTCACAGGCAAGCAAGATATCAGCAAGGGTCCATGCTTGGAGGTTGCTTGCTAACTCTCTAAGTGCTTCTGCCAAAAGAATATCTACACACAACCTTTCCATTTCTTGCCCCCAAGATATAATCTGTACGTTAATATCACAACCTGAACAGTGTGACCTTAAAAGCTCCACACTCCTTAAAATTATCCAAACACTTAAAAGTTCACAGTCTCCTAAAAGTCTCTTACTGTGGGCTCCTGTAAAACCCAAGTACTGTCTTATTTAAAAGGGAAGAATCAGGCACACTAAAGCAAAACCTAAGTCTAAAGAAGTAGCTCCAGAGTGGACATCTGGGATTCATTCACAGTCTTCTAGGCTATGAGGTGTTTCGACAGCTCCACTTCTCTGACTGTTCTGTTCACAGCACACACAGCTCATCTCACAGGTTCAATTTGGCCTCATTTCATACCTGATTCTGCCCTGGTGGCCAGCGCATGGTCCTGGCATCTCCAAAAACCTGAGGTGTCCATTGAAACTGAGGCTCCCCTTAACCAATGGGCTCTTCTAACCTCTTCTGGTGCAAAGCTTCAGATTCTCTTCATGATCCTTGCTATCCTGGTGGTCTACACTGAAACCAAGTGTGAAATTTCACCAATGGCCTTTCCTAGCCTCTTACAGTGCAAAGTCTCCACTGCTCTCTGTGATCCCTTCACACTTTCAATACATGAAGCAGGCAGGAGATGCTTACACATTACCAAGTCCTGCTTCCATAGTGAGATTGAGGCTTGGGACCCTGTGGACCAGAGCTTATGTATGCTGACCCTGAGAAAATCTTCCCAGAAGATTTCACTAATAAGAGACTAAGATGTTGGTCTCTTGTTACTTACAGCTGATTTTTCAGCCCTGGCTAACCAGTAGCATCAGTTGTGCCAATAAAACAAAGGTTTCCCCTCTGGTTCTGGTAATTTCTTAATCACACCTGATCCTTCACCCTCAGATGATCAGAAACCACAGATTTTGAATTCAAAGCATCGTAAAAACAGCCCTGATATTCTTTGACTTTCCTTGAAACTCCATAAGCCAGTCCTCCATTATCTACGATTCTTTCAGCATAAATGTCCCGAGTTCCACAGCGACAAACTCTAAACACTAAATGGCTTTTCCATTCAAAAATTCCAAATGCTTCTACAATCCTCCCTAAAATGCCAAGGTCATGTCTGTCCCATCAATACCCCACTCCTGGTATCAATTTCTATTCTAGTTTGCCTTCCATTGCTGTGACAAAGCACTCTATCCAATACCAACTTCAAGAGCAAATGGCTTGTTTGGCTTTCATCTCCCAGGTCACAGTTCAGCATTTAGGGGCCCAAGGTAGGAACTCAAGGTAGGAACTTAGAGGCAGGAGCTGAAGCATGGAGGAATGTTGCTTAATTGATTGTTCCTCTGGCCCATACTCATCCTGCTTTCTTATACAATACACAACAACCTGCTGAAAGTTTGCAACACCCACAGTGGGGTGGCCCCTCCCACATCACTCAACAATCAAGAAAATACCCCACAGACATGGCCACAGGCCAGTCCAATGGGGAAATTCTCCAATATAGGCTCCCTCGTCCAGGTGTGTCAAGTTGAAACTAAAGCTCTCCAGCACAACAAGTAGCAGAAAATATAAAAGCCTGTTTTGTGAATGCATTGACCTATAATAATAAAGAGTATTATATATTCTGGCTGAACTGTTGGCCTGTATTATCCATGAACACAGTTACTACAAAACTCAACTTGGTACTAGTAGGTTTGGTGAAGAACACTGGAGCAAGTTGTTGTATGCTTCCTCATAGACAAGGCAATGACACACTCTTCAGTTCTATGATTTTCAAAAACACTTCTAACAGTAGATTCTGCAAACACCCATAGTGCCACAGTTGGGGAAGTTATTGTGGATAAAAATGGAGAAAGGTAAGGAGAAGTTGCCCATATTGTGATGAGAGTTAGACAAAATATTAAATAGAATCTGGAACAGAAATATAATTGTGTCAGATATTATGTTTTGCAGTTAGTTACAATTGCTTGGCTTAAGCGTTATCAGTGTAAATTTATGAGACATCATGAATACACTAAGAATAAATTTGAGATTTTACTAAGTATGTTTTCACAGGAATTTGATTAAACAGGGAGCATCAAATGACAGCAGATGGATAAATAGAAAAAAAATCAGTGGAGCTGTATTGTTAAAAACTATTGACCCCAGAGTCAAGGCCTCTACTTCAAAACCAAAAGGTGAACTCTGGTCCAGTTACTAGGTACTGTGTTGCTTCAGTCTTATTTTCCCTAAACTAAACCCAATAATAGTAACTCATACCATAAGCTCATTTTGAACTACACAAAGTGGCTCCATTTTGCTCTAGCTGGCTCTATTTTTTGCTTTATTGCATTTTGTGCTTCATGCAACTGCTTCCTCCCTCTGTCCCACAGCCATATCCAACAAGGCAGAATGTTCTCATTCAGCTGTCCCTGCATGAAGCCCATTGTTTCTGCAATTGTGAGAAACTTGTTTTCTCTAACTGAAATTTAGAAACCATTGGTTGATGTTTCCCTTGGCGGCTTACATAGTAGCCTCCAGAACTATAAGAGCTAAACTGTAGTCATAAGGCCTCCAGGTCAGTTCATGCTTCATTGCTGAAGTATGCCCTGTCTGCAGCAGTTGGGTTTGATCTTCCCCTTCTGGATACAACCAAGAGGTCTGTCAACAGCTGGTATTATTTCTACAATCGTTTAGGCCACTCTGACCAACCACCTGAAGGGAGGTCTCTCCTGTCTGACACTTTGTTCTTTTCCATACAACCCCCAGGCATGTTTGTGTATTTCTCAGGGGGTTTCAGAGCTGACACATGTCCCTCTGGCTTCCCTAGCTGCCCAAGATCCACTCATCTCTACTCCCTCTTCTCCCCCATCTGACTGCCCCCCTCCCTGCCCAGTCCAAGCATATACTTTATCTCTGCCTTTCCTGCAATAACACCCCCTCCTGCCATCCCCTCTCTCCTGAGTTCCTTACTTCCCCACCATGGTATGGCTCTCTCTCCTTCCCTCCCAGTTGTACACTCCCATTTTCACACCTCCTCCACCCCAACACCTGTTCCCTACTCTCCCCATCTTTAGGGTTCTTGCTTTTTGCTGGAGAGATCATAGGTCCTAGAGAAATCCCTACTTCTGAACAAATGAAATTTCCTAGCATAGGCTAAATATGAATCCTTATATTTATAGACAACTGTACCATACACCATTTATCAAGGAAGCTTCTTTTTGCAACAGATGGAGGTTACTTCAGAATTCTTGGTCAGACAAGGAGAATATATGTCTGATAGATGCCCAATCCTAGGTGACATATCTACAGTGAAACCTTTACACCTAACTCTCATAGAATATTAAAGAATGGGGGATAGATAGAGAGAAAATTAGTGCAGTGAAGCTTCTTTATATAACAGAGTATGATGCACACAGAAGGCCACGACTGACTAACTTTTGGAAAATGAGAGATTGAAGAATGTGTGTCCCTGGATAGGATTCCTATATCAACCCTCTCTCACCCATGGCATAGCTCAATGCTGAAGAGGGGTTGGAAAGACTGGAAGAGCCAGGATTGTCCATGAACATAAGGAAGCAGAGGATTTAAGGCCTCTGGAATCTTGCACATGCGAACTTGCAGCAATGGTGACATCAAGCACAGTACCCATGCCAACTCATCCGACCGGAACCAGAGTGGAGTAAGGGAAACGTGTGGTGGGTTGGCCCTAATCTGGGAACTATTTGAGACTAATTACTACTGGGTGAGGAAGAGTATGCCTTACCAACTGTCTCTAGAGAGGTTGACTAGATGTCAGTGGATGAATATACACTAAGGGACATCTGGATACAAATGGTTGACTGCACAAGACTTAAGATGTATGTTGGAACACATGAGATCTTATGGGGATGGGGAGGAATGGATGTGGACAGGCTGTAAATTTGATTAAGAACTGTTCTATGAAATGTGCAAAAGCTCAATAAAAAATTTAAAAAGAGGAAAGTGATAAGCCTTTAACATTTCTGTTTTTTATTAGCTTTTTAAAGACAAGAATGCATTCTGTATACTAGGCTAATCTCTATTTCACACACTTTTTTCAATTTTAATTTATTTTGAATGTGAATAAGAAGCAGCAAACCTGTTATAAAATAAGTTACATATTAATTAAATTACCTGACACCAAGCAATGTAAAGCCAAGTTTGTTTTTATGTGCATGAGCATTATACCTGCTTCTATGTAAGTGCACCTGTGTTGTCAGTGCCCTTGGAAGACATAAGAGGGCATCAGATCCCCCAGAACTGGAGTTCCAGATTTTTAGCAACCTTGTAGGGTCTGGGATTCAAACCTAGGTCTTCTGAAAGTACAGCCTGTGATCTTAACTGTTGAGCCATCACTCCAGCCCATAAAGTCAAGATTTAATGGGCACAAAGATACTTTATTTTATTTTTATTTGTGTGCATGGGGTATCTTCATATATGTTAGGATGTGTGCATAAACGTGATATTTGTGTGAGTTTGGACGCTAGAGATCCACTTTCATTAGCACTCCCATTTTTTTTAGAAAAGGTTAAGTATCTTTTTAACCTAGACCTTATTAATTTGGTTGAAGAGTCACATGATGCTTCAGGATCAAATCAGAACACCAGAGAAGTAGATAATGACTTCTGCTTGGTTTGGGTCCTCTGTCTCAACTTCCACTTCCAGCCAAAGCTTGTCCCCATCTTTAAGTGGCAGGATTATACCCCCAGAAATACTTTCATATTCATTTCTGGAGAGCTGATGCTTTTCCAAGACTTGGATATGGTTTATGTCTAATCTTCCTCTTGCATTGATGAAGCTCTATGTCAAAGCTGAAGTGGTAATTTCAAGGCAAATACCAGGTAAATATGCCTTCCCTTTCTTGGATATCCCTCTGGTTATTGTGTGAGATTTCTTTTAAAAGGCCTGCCCAGAAGATGGAGGGAGACTTCCACTGAACTGTTCATAGAAGGCTGGCTTTTCCCATAGGGACAATTGTTAGTAGGGCCTTTTGGTGCACGTGGTCCTGGGTGTCCTGGAATACCCATAGAGCCAGGAGGTTCTAGAATGAACATAGAATGGCTATGAGGCAATGATGCATGAACAAGGACATGTATACTTCCAGAAAGCAGTCGTGATGTTATGAGCTCACATGTTCAATAAAGAGACACTGCTGTTTGAGATTTCCAATTTCTATCTATGCTCCCCACATACATACCCTTATAACTCTCACTGTAACATAAAACAAAAGGCAGAACTTACTCCTTCCTATTCCACAGCTGCCAATCCCCTTCCTTGAGAATCAAGTCTATACTTATCCTTCTCTGGATCAGAAGTTCCAAAGGCTACTATGCTATATCTGGTCTGGTAATGATCACTCAAAACTGTTTTGTATAATGGGACCCTAGTATATAGCTAAGAAACTGTCTTGCTGCTCTCTAGCTGTCTTCAAACCTTCCCTCAAGGACTTTTCTTTTATATAAGTAAGTTGTAGATCACTGAGAATGATTATACTTATTTGTATTAGCTTCCTATAAGAATTAAGATATTATTGGACCTGGAGAGATGGCTCAGCAGTTAAGAGCACTGGCTGCACATGCAGAGGACCCAGGTTCAATTCCCAGCACCCACATGGCAGCTAACAACATCTATAACTCCAGTTCCAAAGGATCTGAAGCCCTCTTCTAATCTCCACAGGCATTGTAAGACATGAGTGTATTTATATACATGCAAGAAATACATTTATACACACAAAATAAAAATATTAAATACATTTGTAAAAAGAATTCTAGCCTTGAATTCAAGGGTGCTGTGTCTCTTTATTAGAGGACAGAGAACCACTGAAACAATAAACCTCAGCCCATTTGATTAGGGATGAGGGCACATGAATATTCCATGCTGGTAATGTCTCCATAAGGAACTTTGCAAGATGAATGAGCCTCTGTCAGAGAGACCTTTTTTGGAAATCTTGGGTAGGTGCAGGCAACAACACATATAACCTCTTCAATATGCACAGCTCTTCAGATTCAGCAGGTTCCCCAATCACCTGGATGGCTTATTCCAATACCATCTACTTGCCCCCAGAGGTTCTCAAAGAGCAGATCTGGGGTAAAGGTTGAAATATGACTATAAGAATTTCTCAGGTCTGAGAACATCAGCTGAAGACGGTTGGCTTGGCTCCTGCACTGGGAGCCTGCTTAGTAATGGCGGCAGCATGCTAGGAACCTTGTGAATCCAGTGAGAAGTACCTAGGTTGGAGCTATGACACCGACACCCTAAAATAGTCTGGGAATCAGCTTTTCCACAACATGTGGCTTTGGCTCAGTCATCATACAATCAGAACATGCTAGTCTAGCTTCACTAGCACTTTCCCTTGTCTTAACTGGAAAGAATATTTATTTCATGATTTCACCTCTGTGACTATTACTCTTCTTGGCACCTCCTCCACCTTGACTTACCCTTGACTCACTGTTACCACTGCCGCCAGATTCCACAGTCCTCCTCACATCTGTGACTGGGACCAGAGAACACTTTGCCAAAGAAGCCTGTGCAGAAGTCATTCTAGATCTAAATATTTTTCTTGCATACTTTCTATTTTTATTTGACAATAATCTGATAAAGATTATGACATTCCACCCAAAGGCAAAAGAGGAAGGAAAATCAAGAGGCAGAAGAAAGAAAAAAGATTTCTCTCCTGGAGGATCAGGTATTCCAGGATACCCTGGGGGTCCATGAGATCCTCCAGGCCCTGGAGACCCTGGAGGTCCAGAGCAGGTGACCTCATCATTAAGAACATTGGCCAGGAGAATAAATATGACCAATCTCCACATACCTTGAGCAACCAAAGAGGATTATTTGAAGCCTGTGCAACTGGAATTAAAGTTTGGCCTATTCAGATTCCTTTGGCTCTGGATCTCAAGTCTAATTAGTTGGGTTCAAATTACAGCTGTCCCATGTATCAGCTAACTGAATGTGCTAAACTCTCCACTTTAGTTGGCTCTTTCATAACTGCTCTGTCCCAAACCATCACATTGGTTCGTGTTATTGGTTTGCAAATGTGAATATGCTCAAGATTGTTAGTCTCCACTTTACCTATCTCTGTACCCATGTAGGTATTAATTTGACAGAAGCACTTAGAGAGTCAGTCAGCAAGCAGCCTCCAAGCCTGAACTCCTGCTGTTATCTTGCTTGCCTGTGAAAACCTGCCTGGCACCAATTGTCTTTGATGCTTGGGGCAAAGCATTGTCACATTCCTGTAGTGATCTGGACTATATGACCTGAAATCCTACTTGTCCCCAATTCTTTATGTCTCAGCCCCCACAAGGCTCTGTATAAAAATCCTGGATTACAGCAATAAAACTAAGTTACTTCTCTTGTGAAATTGCTCCCAGGTCCCGTCTCTGGGTCCATTTCATTCTCTCTCTCTCCCCCCCCATTCTATTGGGCGCTTCTTCCAGACCCTCCCCCTCCCTACTAGGGCTTAGACCCAAGCTCTTTGAGGCCTGGACCAGGAATAAAGAGCACCTCATGGAAGGCTGCACACATGTGATACATTTCAAATGACATCTGGTGACACAACGTGGGGCTCAGCCTTTCATAAAAGAAAAAAGGTAAAATTTACATTTTTTGAGTTATATCAAATAACTCATGACTCTTCTGAAGGAGGCAGGTCATCGGGAAGTGTCTGCACTGGACCCAGCCAAGTCCCACCCTCTCCCAAGTGAGGGTGTTATTTTTGGCCTGGGGCTGTCACTCTCAGTCCCAACGTCCCTCATGAGTGGGACAAACTTCAGAGGATTCAGAGTAGGGAAGTGAGTCACCCATGAAAGACAAAAAGTTCAGGGTAGCGGCCAGGTTATGGAACTTCCCCATGAGTTGTTATTACTCTTACTCCTAATTCATACTAGATTTCCACGTGACAGCCTTGACATTGATGTATATCAGTGTTCCCAGTGTCTTTCTGTGATGTTATCTGTAACATTCCCCTTTTTTATCTACAAGATAACTCAGCTTTAAAAGACTATAATTCACCTCTTCATCAATGATGGACCTCAAAACACTGGTTCCTATATGGGTATGTAGTACTATAATTTTCAAAAAGGGTAAATTATCCTAAAATAAAAGTAAAATGAATATAATGCCTTCCAAAATACAGATTAACTTCTTCCTTACATTAAGAGGCATAAGATCTCTTAGAGGGATATTCTATTTCTCAAAAAATTCTATTAAAAATGTATCAAAGCCAGGTACTGTACTGGCTGGGGCTTCTCCCAACAGACAATTATATCAGCAAAAAATATTACAGCTGACTTTTATCAAGCTAAAAATCAGGCCCAATGAATCTATCAAGGCTAAAAGGCCTTGATACATAATTTTGTTTTTCAAACTTAATGTTAAAGGGCTAAAATATTTTATTCTTAAAAGAAATTTAATTACTCTTCATCCATTTATCTACTAAAATGATAAACAAGGTATTTTCTATAAATACCCACAGTAACATAAAAGAATGATATTTCTAACCACTTGTGTTATAATAAATAGTGTTTACTTAAGTGCCTATGTTTTTACTATTTATATTCCATCAGTAAATTACAGAAAATACCACCCTGGAAGTCCTAAACTCCAGCTCAGCCTGAGGCCACATGCTGGGCCTCTGCCTTACTTCAATTCCAGGCCCACGGCCCTCTGCCCTCCAGTAAAGACTTGGTGCCAGAGCAGAGCTGCCAAACTCTTGCTGGGAAAAGGCTAGGTACTATCTTCAACAACAAAGAATGCATTGCTCCACTTCTCACCCACCCTTTCCCTGTTCCTCTTCAAAGTCTAGTTGCTGCTCGCTAAAGAAAAAACCTGCCAGAGGCCAAAAGCATAGTTATGGACTCTCATAGACTGGACTTTATTCCATCAATAAAGTTACATATACAGGTCTTTCCAGCCAAACCTAAGACTTTGGGGGGGGTACAATTAAAATCACCATCTATGTTAAGAGTGATATTAACTGATACTTGTATGTCTTGGGGGGGGGAAATGTTACTTTTAGAGGGAAAATGTCACTCAAAAAAACTGCTGACTTCATATATGGGAAAAAATGTTACTTTTAAAAGAAAAATGTCACTCACATACCTGTATGTCTTGGAGGGGAAAAAAAAAGCATTACTTTTGCTTTGTCATTTTTTTAAAGTTCCACCACTTGGTGGATAAGGTACATGCTCAGTTTTAAGTCTCTTTACATCCTTCACCTGGTTGGTTTGTGATGGACTGGCTCCAGTTTCTGTGTTTTCTGGATAGGGGTAGAAGTGTTTGAGGCTTTGGGAGCTTTGGCAGCTGCCTTGGAGCCTTTGCTGCCTCTGTGTTAAGAGGGGAATCAAATGATGACTGTGTGTCCTTATTTCTGGGAGGAAAATGTTATCTTTATATATGGGTTGTTGACAAAGCCCTATTACCTGAAAACAAGTCCCTCTAGGCACCCTAAATAATCCCTTTTGTTAGGACTAATCTCCACCTTAGGAGGTCAGTTTTCTGGTTTGTCAAAAGCCAATTTGGGGTTACAGCCCAGAGTGTCTAAAGTTTAATATTAAGCCACCCCTAAAAGTTATCTGGAAGAGGATGACAACACTGCTCCATTTTAAATAAAAATGAAGGAGCAGCTGCTGTGGTGCTGAAACTTTGTCTGGCTGGAAGCAGGGGTCTACAATCACTGTCCCAGTAGCCTCTTGGGTCGGGATAATGTGGTACTCCTGCCTCACCTAGGACAGAGCTCCAGACCCTGAGGGCCCTCCCTTTGATGCACCAAGCATATGTCACATGTCCAGCTTACTATACACACACCCAAGTTCTGTTGCCCACCAGTAGGAACTACATTGGGCCATATCCCTAATAGAAAAAATAATAACACTATGTGACAATTGAGGTTTTTTTTTTTTAATAAAAAGCAATATATCAATTTGTTACAATGACTATCCATGTGGATTTCATTCCTTTTTAGGAAGGTTTTGTGTGTGTGTGTGTGTGTGTGTGTGTGTGTGTGTGTGTGTGTGTGTGTATTTGAATGCACATATACAGGCCAGAGAAAAGCTCAGCTGTCATCTGTCAGTGCATAACTAAAATACCTTGTTTCTATTGCACATGGTTGGTACAAGAAAATATTGTGAGGAAAATACTGGAAATACGACACTGTAAGGCCTATATCACAGTTTGAAAGAAAAAGCTTAGCACTTGGGAGGCAGATCTTTGTGAGTCCAAGGCCAGCCTGGTCTGCAGAGTGAGTTCCAGGACAGCTGGGGCTACAGGGAGGTCCTGCCTCGAAAATATTAAAAAAAAAAAAAAAAGAAAGAAAGAAAGAAAAAGCTTAGTTTCCATTCTGAAGGTAATCAGAAAAAAAATAACTATGTAAGTAACCAACCCAAGGCACAGGAATGCTAGGTATTAAGCCAGATATAGAACTCAAGAAAATAGGCTACAAGTCCCACTCTCTAACCACTAGCACCACTCCCTTTCTACAGTACATCTAGTGTGAAATAGTTTTTAAGTTACCATTCAGGCCTGTAGTCAACTGAAGTTGGGTGGAAAAAATTAAAAATAGTCTGTGCACCAAAAATGCATGCATTCTTTCTTCCATTTAAGGACCTTGGAGCTAAAGAAGAAATTAAAGAAATTTCATGGAAATTACAAACCAAAAATGAAGTTTTCTTCTAAACTAATACTGCAGCTCTTAAAAATAAGTATAGAGACTCTTCATCTGAAAAGGAATTGTATTTTTCAACACTAAGAAATAGCATATTGAGAGCTTGTTTGGAGGTTCTAGCAGGGGAGCGCGGCTACTCATATACCCTTGACCGAAGACCAGTCCTACTCTATCGGGGAAGGTCGTCCTCTTCGACTAACCAAGCATGCAGTTTCAGGAGAAATGCATGTGGAGTGTTGAGGGAGAAAGGGAACACCCACCTACCCAGCCAGATCATCCAAGTCAAACCTGGTGATCAATGGGGTGGCAGATGTCACAGCTAGATCGCCCTAATATCCAGAAATAGCATCTTGATAGAGGTTGCTGGCTCCCACCAGCCCAGCTGAGGTGGAGATTGAGGGCTACCCATGTCAGCCATATGGATTGGGGGAGGGTTGGATCTCTGTCCTGCCTTGCATAGAGGTAGCTGGCTCCTGCCAGACCAGCTGAGGAGCAGGGTACCTTCAAAGGCTAAGCAAGCAAGTTCCCCCCAACCACCTCCCCTCCCTGCCCTCTCCACCAACTGGATTTCTGGAGGGAGTGTCTAGTAAGCCTTACAACCAGCCTAGAGGAACTGGTTGGCAGCAGAGGGAGTACGGTGCTCAGAGGGTGTCGTCTGGGTTGTTACCTACCCAGTTCTTGCAGAACAGAAAGGGAAGAGTGAACTATTCCTTCTAATATATAACCAAAATTGAAAGCCTGGAACCTAGACAAGTCAACACTCCATAAATAAGGAGAATACAATGAAGGTATCTGAACAAATCAAAGAAAGCAATCCTTCAACACAGTGAAGAGGCATCAAGATTTGCATCAGAATACAGGCAAAATGAAACCCACATGCCAAGAGCACAACAAAAGAACAATATGGGAAAAGCACAGAATAATTCCACATTAAACTCCACCAAGCCTGTGGAGGATTCCTACAATGGGATCCCCCTTGAGGTAGCCTAGGACACAGATCATAAAAGAATGGTCACAGATATATCCAAAGTAATCATAGAGCTAAGGGGAGAGAATGAAAAACTCAGAAAGGACCTAGAGGGAGAGAATGACAAACTCTGGAAAGAACTAAAAGGAGAAAATGACAAACTCTGGAAGGAAATGGAAACAATGAAAAGATCCCATGCTGAAATGAAAAGGGAAACCAACCAGTGAAGCAACGATCTAAAAGATCTAAAAGAAGAGATTGAGAAGCTCCAAAAGGAAGTGTAAATACTAAAGAAATCACAGGATAAAAGGAAAAAAAGAAATCGAATGCTCATCTAATCAAGAGGAAAGAATGGGAAAAAAACCTCAGAATGGAGGAAACAGAAAAAAAATCAGACCTGGAAGATAACACAGAATAAATAAAAAGCTCAAGTAAAGGCTATGAAACATTTAAAAATACACAAGAGTGGAACAACCAGGAAATGTCGGACACTATGAAAACATCAAACCTCCACATCATAGGTATAGAGGATGGAGAAGAATCCCAAGAGAATGTTATTTATCAGATCTTCAACAGAATAATAGATGAAAATTCCCCAAACTAAAGAAAGACAAACCCATAAAATTACAAGAAGCACATAGAACACCAAATAGACAAGACCAGAAAAGAACCTCCCCTCACCATAACATAGTTAAAACGCTAGATGCCCAAAACAAACACAAAATCTGAAAGCCACAAGAGAAAAACAACAAGTTACGTATAAGGAGAAACCTATAAGAATTACAGCTGACTTTTCAATGAAAACTATGAAAGCAAGAAGAACATGTACCAAAACATTCCCGGTGCTAAATGACTATAAATGTCAACCCAAGTTACTATACCCAGTAAAAATGTCGACTCTAGTTGAAGGAAAGAGAAAAATCTTCCATGACATAAAAAAAGATGAGAGAATATGTGTCCAGAAAACCAACCCTTCAAAGAATATTTGAAGCAATTCAAAGGACAGAGGAGAGGAGCAACTATCCCCAGGCAACTTGAAAGAGAAATTAATAAAAGCATAACTGCAGAAATAGAAATCTAGACCCAAAACACAAATGGATAATAGGGTGAGAGGAAGCAACACACGTCTCTCAATTACAACCTGTATTAGTCACTTTTCTGTTGCTGTGATAAAACACCATGACCAAGGAACTTATAAAAGGAAGAGTTTATTTGAGTTTACAATTGAAGGTTCCAGGAAATTAGAGTCCATTGTGGCGGGAGGCATGGCGGCTGGAGCTGGAGCTGGAGAAGCAAGCCGACGGTCACATCTTGCAATGAGCACAGGAAGCAGAGAGAGCGACTGAAACCACATGGCTTGCTAAACTCACTAAGCCTGCCCCCAGTGACATACTTCCTCTAGCACAGCCACACCTTCTAAGACCTCCAAAAACAGTGCCACCAACTGGAGACAAAATGTCTGAATACTTAAAGCCTATGGGGGACACTCATTCAAACCACCACATAACCTTAAATATTAATGGACTAAACTCCCTCAATCAAAAGGCATAGACTGGGAGAATGGATTAGGAAACAGAATCCATCAATATGCTGATTACAAGAAACCCAACTCACCCTTAAAGATAGGCACCAACTTAAAGTGAAAGGATGGAAAAAAAAATATTCCAAGCATATTATACCAAAAAGAAAACAGGAGTTGCTATTTTAATATCAGACAAAATAGGCTTCAAAGTAGAAGCAATCAGAATAAACAGAGAGACTTCTGAACTGAACAATATGATAGATACAGCAAACGGACCTCACAGACATCTACCGAATATTCCACTCAATCAGCAGAGAATACACTTTCTACTCAGCACCCCACAGAACATTCTCCAGAACTGACCACATACTTGGACAATGAAAAAAAAAACTCAACAAATACAAAATAATTGAAATAATTTCATGCATTCTATCAGACCACAGTGCAAAAAAGCTCAATATCAACACCAGGAAAAGACCTACTACCTACATGTACACATGGAGACTAAACAACACACTCCTGAATAATGAACGGGTCAAGGAGGAAATAAAGAAAAAAAATAAATCATTCCTGGTACTAAACAACGACAGTACAACACAACAAAACCTATGGGATACTTTAAGAGCAGTCCTAAGAGGGAAGTTTATAGCCCAGGGTGCCTACATTAAAAAAACAGAAAGAGCATAAATAATGAGCTAACACTACAGCTATAAAAACTTGAAAGACAACAATAAATGAACCATAAACACAACAGACAGGAAGAAAAAACAAAAAATCAGAATATAAATCAATGAAATAGAAACAAAGAAAACAATACAAAAATCAATGAATTCAAAAGTTTGTTGTTTGAAAGGATAAACAAGATAGACAGACTTCTAGGCCAGTTAACCAAAAGAAAGAAAGAACAACTCCAAATCAGTAGAATTTGTGATGAAAGGGGAAATATCACAACAGACAATGAAAAGATCCAGACAATCCTATGGGAATATTTAAAAAACCTATACTCTAGTAAATTTGAAAACCTAAGTGAAATGGATGAATACCTGAAATTCTGGGAATTACCAAAGCTAATCCAAGAAGTGACTGGCAGCTTAAACAGACCGATAATATATGAAGAAATTGAAAATGTAATAAGAAACTTCCCTACTAAAAATAGCTCAATCCCAAAAGGTTTCACAGCAGAATTCTGTAAAACATTTAAAGAGGACTTACAACCATATTACTCAAACTGTTCAGAATGATACAAGCAGAGGCAAATCTCCCAATTCCTTCTATGAAGCCATCACTCTAATACCAAAACCAGGCAAGGTACAAACAAAAAAGACAATTATAGACCCATCTCATTAATGTACTCAGATGCAAAAATTCTCAACAAAATTCCTGCAAACTGCATACAGACTTCCATCAAAAAGATCATCCATCATGACCAAGTTGGATTCATACCAGAGATGCAGGGATGGTTCAACTCATGAAAATCAGTAAATACCATAATACACATAAATGGACTGAAAGACAAAAAGCACACAATCAACTCAATTGTTGCAGAAAAAGCCTTTGACAAAATCCAGCATCCCTTCATGATTAAAGTTCCAGAAGGAACTGTACTGAAAGGATCATTCCTCAACATAATCAAAGCCATATTCAAGAAACCCACAGTTAGCATCTTCCTAAATGGAGAAAAGTTAGAAGGATTCCCCTGAAAGGTAGGACCTCAGCAAGGCTGCCCCCTTTTTCCACTCCTCTTCAATATAGTTCTTGAAACACTTGCTAGGGCAATAAGGCAAGTAAAGGAAATTAAAGGAATACTAACTGGAAAAGAGGAAGTCAAACTATCCCTTTTTGCAGACGATATGATAGTTTACCTAAGGGTGCTAAAAACTCCAAAAGAAAACTCCTAGAAATGATTAAGAGTTTCAGTAAACTGGTGGGATACAAAATTAACCTAGAAAAATCAATAGCCTTTCTTTACACCAACAACAAGCAACTGAAAAATGAATATAAGGAGACCTTTCCAATCACAATAGCCTCCAAAACAATAAAATACCTAGGAACAAAGCTAACGAAACACACCAAACATCTCTACAACAAAAATTATAAACCCCTGAAGAAGGAGATTGAAGAAGATATCAGAAGATGGAAAGACCTCCCATGCTCATGGATTGGAAAAAATTAATATGGGAAAAATGTCCATTCTACCCAAATTAATATACAGACTCAATGCAATCCCAATTAAAATCCCCAAGACATTCCTCACAGGCTTAGAAAAAAATTCTTAAATTCATATGGAACAACAAAAGACTCTGAATAGCCAAAGCAACCCTGAGTGAAAAGAGAAATACGGGGCGGGGGGGTCTTTATACCAGACTTCAAACTATACTACAGGGCTATAGTCATAAAAACAGCCTGGTACTGGCACAAAAGCAGACCTATAGACCAATGGAACAAAACTGAAGATCCAAACTTAAGCACATACAATTTCAGCCACCTCATATTTGACAAGGTGGCCAAAAATACTCAATGGAGGAAAGACAGCATCTTCAGCAAATGGTGTTGTCAAAACTGGATCACTACTTGTAGAAGAATAAAATTAAACCCCTACCTCTCACCCTGTACAAAAATCAACTCCAAATGGATCAAAGACCTCAATGTGAAACCCAAAACTCTGAAGGTGATAGAAGAAAAAGTTGGCAGCAACTTACAAGACATAGGCATAGGAAAAGACTTTCTAAATCAGACAGCAGCTGCACAGGAAATAAGGTCAACAATTGACAAGTGGGACTTTATTAAACTCAAAATATCCTGTACAGCAAAAGAAACAATCAGGGAAGTGAGAGAAAACCCACAGAGTGGGAGGAAACCTTCACCAGTGATACATCTGACAGAGTATTAACTTCCAGAATATATAATCTTGTCAAAAAACAAATGACTCACTCAAAAGATGGAGTAAAGAGCTGACTAGAGACTTCACAAGTGAGGAAATAGAGATGGCTGAGAAACATCTTTAAAAGTGTTAAACGTCGCTAATAATTAAGGAAATGCAAATTAAAACCACTTTAAGATATCATCTTACTGGGGAAATGACAAAAGCATTCCCCTTAAAGGTAGGAACCCGGCAAGGCTGCCCCCTGTCACCACTCCTTTTCAATATAGTGCTGGAAACCCTTGCTAGGGCAATAAGGCAAGAAAAGGAAATTAAAGGAGTTCTAATTGGAAAAGAGGAAGTCAAGCTATCCCTTTTTGCTGATGATATGATTGTCTACCTAAGGGACGCTAAGAACTCCACCAGAAAACTCCTAGAAATGATTAAGAGCTTTGGTAAAGTGGCAGGATACAAAATAAATCTAGAAAAATCAGTAGCCTTTCTCTACACCAACAACATGCAACTGAAGAAGGACTACAAGGAGACCTTCCCACTCACAATAGCCTCAAAAACAATAAAATACCTAGGAACAAACCTAACCAAAGACACCAAGGATCTCTACAACAAAAATTTTAAACCCTTGAAAAAGGAAATTGAAGAAGACATCGCAAGATGGACAAACGTCCCATGCTCATGGATTGGGAAAATAAAAAAGTAAAAATGCCATCCTACCCGAAACTAGTGTACAGATTTAATCAATCCCAATCAAAAATTCCCAACTGAGTTTCTTCAAAGGTTGGAAAAAAAAAAAAAAAATCCTCAATTCATTTGAAAAGCAAAAGACCCAAAGCCAAAACAATGCTGAGTGAAAAAAGCAATACAGGGGGATCGTATACCAGACATCAAACTATTACTACAGGCTATAGTCATAAAAAACAGCGCTAGTGCTGGCACAAAAACAGACCAGTTTGACCAAAGGAATAAAACTTGAAGTTCCAAACCTGAGCTTCTACAATTTCAGCCACCTCAATTTGACAAAGGAGCCAGGAAGACAGATGGAGGAAAGACAGCAGCTTCAGCAAGTGGTGCTTGCAAAACTGATTCATCACTTGTAGAAGAAGAAATTAAACCCTATCTCTCACCTCTACAAAAGTCAACCCAGATGGACCAAGACCTCAACAGGAAACCCCAAACTTGAAGTGATAGAAGAGAAACTTGCAGCAGACTACAAGACATAGGCGGAGAAAAGACTTCCTAAATCAGACAGCAGCGCACAAGAATTAAGATCGACAATTTACAAATGGGATCTCATAAACCCAAAGTTGTACATCAAAATAAACAATAAAGGAAGTGAAGAGAAAACCACAGAATGGGAAGAAACTTCACTTCAGATACATCCGACAAAGCATAATTTCCAGAGTATACAAGCTACGCAAAAACAAAGAAGAAAGAAAACAATGAATCACTCAAAAGATGAGCAAAGATCTGAATAGCGACTTCACAAATGAGGAAATAAAATGGCCGAGGAAAAATATCTTAAGAAGGGTTCAACATCGCTGATAATTAAAGAAATGCAAATCAAAAACCACTTGAGATATCACCTTACCCAATAAGACTGGCTAGGATCAGGAACACGAATGATACCAAGTGCTGGAGAGGTGTGGGGAAAGGGGAACAACTCATCCATTGCTGGTGGGAATGTTAAACTGTACAAGCCACTATGGGAAATCAGTGTGAGAAGCCCTTAGAAGATCTCAAAGGGCCTCCCATTTGACCAGTCATACCACTCCTGGGCTATACCCACAGACACATCTTACTGCAAAGATACATGCCACAGCTATGTTCATTGCAGCTCTGTTCACAATAGCAAAATACTGGAACCAACCCAGTGCCCCTCACTTGACGAGTGGATAGAGAAAATGTGTACAATTATTACAATGGATTCTATGCGCGAGTAAAGAGGACACATCATGAAACTTTGCAGGTAAATGGAATGGAGCTAGAAGACATTATGTTAGTGAAGTAACACTAAGTCCCAGAAAAACAAAGCGCAAATGGTTGTCCCTCATATTTGTGGATGTTAGTACCAATAACCCAGATATAAATATTTGTCGTGGAAAGGGATGCATAGTAAAAAGAACAACAAAACAGGAAAGACTGCATCAGGGAAAATGGACTGAAAGGTTGAATTGGGAAGGGAGGTGGGAGAGGGACACGGTAGTAGTTTCGATTAATGCATATGTAATTGATATGAGTTCAACTAGTACTAGTTTCGTCTATACACTGTCTACAGGAAACATTGTGTCTTAGGACTTAGTAAAAGTAAATACTGTGTGATATTAAACAACATTGGTTTACAGACTCTATAAAAACGGTAATGCATCTGAGTTAAATGGAAAAAAACGCTGTTTCCACATTTTTACATAAAATGTGTAAGGCAATAACTTTGGATTGCCACACAAAGTTTTCCATAATTTTCTCTGTTGTACAGTATTCAACACTGGTTACATTCTCTTTAAGGTGATAACGTAAAAATTACAAGGTTCTTCCCAAGCTAATCATATAGAGTCACCCAAAACAACAAGATGAAATTTGATGAAATCTTCGCCTTGATTCCACCCTATAGTATACATATAATACAACTTCTTCTGGAGATCATGGGTCAAAAAAAAAAAGGGGGGATACAGATAGCAAAGAAAACGTTTTTGTCAAAAAAAACCTTGCCCAATCAAATCCTTAAAATACATATCAGTGACAAAGATTTGTGGGTTCCCAACAAACAAAAATGTTCACCATATAATGGCTGAGAAAGAAAAAGATACAGCTTTTGCATTGGAGTAGGATGGTACCAGAAATGTCCAACTGAAAGGTTGACCTGATCTGAACATTGAAGGAAGAAAAAGCTCAGATTGCTATAAACACCAAACCCCTCTGTGGATCCTACTCCTGCCCTAACAAACCTATTTATAATGAGTCCTAATGAAACTTACCTTACTAGATGCCGGCAATTTCTATATGCAAGAGACTTTCTTGCTTCCCCCCCCTAATAGAAAACGGAAAATATGATGATGATGACGGCGCTCTCCAACTGTAAATTGAGACAACTATTTTAGAGGTTCTCTTATACCACCACCACCGGTAAAACTGCCTTCTTAATGATTCAATTTAGGCCATAAGGAACTGTGAAAAATTTTATTCTCTTTCAGAACCAATATAATACTAAAGTCCTAAGCTGTCACTTAAGCAAAATATATTAACCTACACACGGCGAACTCTGACCATCAGCAATGGATTATTCTTACCAGTGGATTCCGTGGCCAGGGGATCCAATGGCCCCACAAAGAGTAGGGATCCCTTGCCCTAAAACTGGGATACCCTGCAAGAAGAGAGCGCGATAAGCGCCCTGCGGCCAAGACCTGACGTTTACATGGGAAAGATGTATTGAGACCACACTTGCAAGTGTACAGTTGCCTTGGAATACCAGAGAGTGTTACCAAATCACTAAACCAATAAAGCAAACTACGGGTCTCCCTAAGTCAAGCAGAGGCTCCATCTCAAGCACCAGCTACACCCCTGCCTGCCGGATAATACTGTGCAGCAGAGGCAGCCATTGATGCCGTTACTATCCCAAACCTAATTGGCTATTGGACTCTCTCACTTGGATAATTAAACCCATGGCTATGGCCCACAAGCTTACGGCCTGCTAACGTTAGGAGATGTTATAAGCCACAGTTAGAAACCCTGTCATATTAAACAGGAAAAAATGTAATTTCATGGATTAACATATCATCCCAACATATGTGTTTTTTACCAAAGTAACCAACTATAACATTAGTGGCTCTTTAAAATACCTATATTGGGCTGGAGAGATGGCCTAGCGGTTAGGAGCGCCGTCGCTCTTGCAGAGGACCCGGGTTCGATCCCCAGCACCCACATCGGCCTGAGAGCCGTCTGAAACTACCAATTCCAGGAGAAACTCCAGTTCCAGGGGAATGCGGGACACCCTTCTTCTGACCTCTGCGCATTTGCACGACACGGGCGCACAAACTTTCATGCAGCAGTACAATCATACACCTACAGAAATAAATAAAATTAATAAAAAAATTTTTTAATACCTATATATCTAACTGCTTGTGCTTCATCTAGTAGGAGTAAAAGTTATTCCTGAAAACTGTCAGCCCATTGAAAGGAAACAGCCAGAATTGACCAGAGTCCAAGACAACACTCCAGATAGATGGACTGTTTTGTCTTCCTCATCCACTGTGCCCCTTTTCTAAGCCTAGGGAACAATCTGGAGGAAGAGGGGGCATGGTAGAAGTAAGGGCTGCGATTGGGTGAAGTGAAAACTACAGCAATGTAGTCTGGACCATCTTTTGATCAACTTGATTGAACATACAACCCCTCACCCCCTTCTGGATGTGGGGCTGTGGGGGTTTGGCCACAAAACAGCCTGCCAAATTGTTTTCTATGAAGGATGCTTGTACTAATGGATCATCCACTTATAGCTAAAAAAATGAAGAAAAAAACTGAGAGAAAGATGCAGGACAGTTATGGCAAAAATGCATGATCTGGGATGGGGTTGGGACCGGTAGAGGGGAAGGGAAAGGGAAAATATGCCTGATCTGAATTGGAAAATGATGTGTGAAATGTACAAAGAATTCCAAATAAAATAAAAAAGAAAAAAAAAAAAAAAAAAAATAGGATCAAGAAAAACAAAGATACCAAGTGCCTGGGGAGTTGTGGGAAAAAAAGCTGTGTCTCATATTTGCCATTCCAGTTTTATATCGGAGACTGGAGCAAGCTCACAGCGGTTTCAAGCCTCTTCAGGTATTAGACTGCATTGTGGACTACCCAGGGATGTATGCTGGGAGGCTATTACAGGAAGATAAACACAGGACATGTGCTACTGGACCTCATTTGGTACTATGGGAGGAAAAGACCCCAGTGTGGCAGCACCTACAAAACGGCAAAAATCATGGTTGTTTTGGGACTTGCCAAGCAGGAACATTCAAAACACTTCCTTAAGGAAAACATGACATCTTTAGCAAAAACAAAAATCCTCCAATCAGGTTTATCTATATATATATATATATCTATATCATATCAGTATCTCATAACAATACTTATATATTACAAGTTGGGGATAACAACAACAAAAGAACTGGAAAAATACTCTGGAAGGACTTGGAAAGAGACGCAGGACATGTGTGGCAATGTGGGAACTCTGGTGTGGGGGGCATGGGCATGGAAACAGAAGTGACTCTAGATTCAATTGAGAAATGATGTATGATGTATGGAAAAAGTTTAATAACAATAAAAAATTAAAAAATAAATAGCATCTTTCAGAGAGAGCCTTTTCTTCAGCCACACCTCACCAGGCAAACCTTGACTGCAAATGATTATTCAAAAGATGAAACTACCTGGGGCTGGAGAGATGGCTCTGCAGTTAAGAGCGCTGACTGCTCTTGCAGAGGACCCGGGTTTGGTTCCCAGCACCCACATGGCTGCTAAGAACTGTCTTTAACTCCAGTTCCAGGGGAATTTGACGCCTTCTTCTGACCTCCACAGCTTTGCATGACACAATTGCACAAACCTACATGCAGACACTACACTCATACACATAAAAAATATGGTAAACTATTAAATCCATACATACCTCAATTTTTGCAGTGTGCTGGTAAATTAGCATATTTCCAAGCAGAGAATTCAGAAGTAAATGGAACTTGGTATCTGGATGTTCAGTACTTCATGAAAGAGCCTCTTTTCCTTCCCATTTCCTATTTTCTGATGCCTTCCACTAGCATTACTCATGCAAAGACTAACACTGAGCTTCAGCACAAATAGCTAAAAGTGACATTAATTAACTTATTTATTCAGTTTTTGGTTTTGGGGGGGTGTCCTGCCTACAGACAGTAGGTTTTTCCCAGATGTACTACCTTGTACATGTGCTAAATTTAATTTATTTTCTCTGACACAGATGATAGATTAATGACTCTAATTTAAATTGGGAGATTTGACTACTTGAAAAGGACTACTTGAAAATATTTGTCTGATCCAAGGCCAAATATTCAAAATAAAGCCTCTCTTGCCATAAATGTATCACGCTGGGAAAATCTAGGTGGAACCAAGCGATTAAATTTACTTCTTTTTAAATTTTTGAGACAGGATCTCCCTGTTGGCCTGGAACTCATTATATAGACCAGACTGCCTGGATTTCACAGAAATTTGCCCTGGCTCTGTCTCCTGAATGCTGAGTTTAAGAGTGTCTGTCACTATGCCCACCTAAATATAACCTTTAAGTTGGTACCATTCATTATATCAACAGAAATCATTTTGTTGATCAAAAAGGCTGACACAATAGAGTGCTTTTCATTGGATATTATGATTTTCCTTTTATTTATTTATTTATTTATTTATTTATTTATTTTTATTTTTGGTCTGAGACACAGTCTCCCTGTCTTACCAACTGGCCTGGAACTCATAGAGATCTGCCTGCCTCTGCTCTGCCTACTGAGTGAGGGCATTAAAGGTGTGTGTCACCATGCAGGGCTGATTTTCTTCTTAAAATATGTGTCACATTCTCTTAACTACACTTTAAGTAGGATCAGTAGTTTAATTAAGAAAAGATTATAATGAATTCTTTACCTTTTAAACAAGAAAGACTTTTCAAATTACATATTTTTCATTAAAATTATTTTATACAGAAAAAAGAGGGGCTATGGATATGAACAGAGAATTCTTGAATAAAGAAATAAAAATGGCTAAAAAACACATTAAAACTGCTCAAAATCCTTAGTAATTTGAGAAATAAAGATAAAAATCACTTTAAGATTCCATCTCACCCCAATCAGACTGGCTATGATCAAGAGAAGAAAGGTCATCAGATGGTGGTGAGGATGTGGAGAAAGGGGAACACTCATTCACTGCTGGTATGAAGGCAGACTAGTGCAGCCAATATTGAAGACAGTGTGGGAAACTCTCAAAAAACTAAAATGAACCTACCATATTATCCAGTTATACCACTCCTTGGCCTATACCCAATAGACACAACAAATTGTAAAGATACCTGTACATCCATGTTTGTTGATTTCTTCATAATAGTGAACAAAGGAAACAATCTAAATGTCTCACAACCTATGAATGGATAATGAAAGTGTGGTATATCTACACAATGGAGGTTACTCAGCAGTAAGAAAAGATGAAATTATGAAATTTGCAGGTAAATGGATGGAACCAGAGAATGTTATTATGAGTGAAGTAACACAAAGGCAGAAAACCAGTTGACATATGTTCACCCTCATTTGTGGAGTGTAGCACCAATCCCCTTACATGAGTATGTATCCAGATGTAAAACCAGAAGCCAAGAAATTGGAAATTGGAAATGATACATGGAGGTAAAGGAAAAGAAGAACCAGAAAGAGGTTGAAAGTAAGGAACAAATGTTATTGGGGGGAGGTCAGTTGGGTAAGGGCGTTGGTATGGGAGAGAAGAAGGGGGGGCACAAGAGGGTGGCATGGTGGGAGGCAGAGGAGGTTAAGAGTAGGAATGTTGTCTGGGGGATGGTTAACTGCTATATAATTGGACTTGGAACCCTCTCAATGGGAGTGAACTCATGAGAGCCAGTGTAAACTGCATAGGGCTGGAGAGGACATAGAGTCTAGAGAAAACCCTATCAGTGTCATATCTCTAGACAAATGAAATTTCTTACCATACCCTAACTATGGAATCTTATAGTTACAGATATCTTCTATTTATGCCATTGATCAAAAAAAGCTACTCTTTGAAACAGATGGAGTTACTGCAGAATCCCACAACTGGTCAGACACAGAAAATATACATCTGAAAGATCGCTATTCATAAGAGACATATTTACAGTTGAAACTCTACACCTGAAATGAGGGGTGGAGAGAAAAAGAATGCATCTCTCAATTCTCACCAGCAAAACTTCCTTATACAATGAGTGTGATCCAAACAGAAGGCCACAATTAGTCAGGCTTTAAAGAATGGGAGCCCTCAGAGTATGTATTCCTAGGTGAGACCCCTATATTAACCTCACCCACCCATGGCTCAGGGATTATTGTGGAATAGGGGCAGAAAGATTCTAAGACCCAGGGGTGATGCATGAATGTAGAGAAGCCACGGATTACAGCCAAATGTAAGCTTTCACATTTGAATTCCTCATTTGTGGAGTGTAGCACCAATCCCCTTACATGACACAGGACCCATGCCAACTTGGACAAGGTCTCAGAGTGGAGCAAGAGGATGCTTGGGAACTTGCTCTGGACTGAAAACTACAAGAGACTAAGTACTGTTGTGTGAGGAAGATTATGCCTTGCCTAGGATTTCTAGATATGCTTACTAGACCATCCTAAGCAAAATAATATATAGATTCAATGCAATCTCTGTCATTTGCTTTCTTGATCATAGCCAGTCTTACAGGTCTAAGATGAGATGTTGAAGTGGTTTTAATTTGCATTTCCTTAATAATGATGTTGAACAGTTTTTAAGAGGTTTCTTGAGCATCTTCTTCTATTGAGACGTCTCTGTTCAAATCTTTAGCCCAGCTTTTATTTAGGTCATTTGTTTACTTGGTCCCTTGTTTTTTGAGTAATGTATATATTCAGGGTGTTAAACCAATGTTGATGTGTCACTGGTGAAGATTTCCTCCAAGTCTCTGGGTTTTTCTTTACTTCTTTGATCATTTCTTTTGTAGTACAGAAGTTTTTTAGTTGACTAAAGTCCCACTTGTTGATTTTTGACCTTATTTCCAGCACAACTGCTGTCTAATTTAGAGTCTTTTCCTACACCCATGTCTTGTAGGTTACTGCCAATGTTTTCTTATAACATTTTCAGGGTTTCAGGTTTCACATTGAAGTCTTTGATCCATTTACAGTTAACTTTTGTACAAGGTGAAAGGTAGGGGTTTAGTTTCATTCTATAAATGGTGATTCAGTTTTGCCAGCACGATTGGCTGAAGATGCTGTCTTTCTTCCATTGAGTGTTCTTGGCCCCTTTGTCAAATATCAAGTGGCTGAAATTTAAAGTACTCAAGTTTGGGTGTTCATTTTTGTTCCATTGATATACATGGCTGCTTTTGTGCTGGTACCATGCTCTTTTTATGACTATAACTCTGTAATAGTGTTTGAAATCTTTATAGTAATCCCCCTGCATTATTCTTTTTCCTTAGGGTTGCTTTGGCTATCTTGGGTCTTTGGTTTTTCCATATAAATTTTAGGATGATTTTTTTCTAATTCTGTGCAGAAAGTCATGGGAATTTTGATAGGGATTGCATTGAATCTATATATTACTTTGTGTAGGATGGTCATTTTTAGTATATTAATTCTTCGAATCCATGAGAATGGGAGCTCCTGCCATCTTCTGCTGTCTTCCTCAATCTCTTCAAAGTTTTAACATTTTCATTGTAGAGATCTTTAATGTCTTTGATCAGGTTTGTTCTGAGATATTTTATATTTTTGAGGTTATTGTGAATGAGAAGGGTTCCATGTATTCCTTTTCCAATTGCTTGTTATTGGCTTATAGAAAGGCTACTGATTTTATAGATTAATTTCATAACCTGCCACTTTACTAAAACTAGGAGTTTTGGTGGAATTTTTGTTAGTCCTTAGGTATAATATGTCATCTGAAAGGAATATTTTGACCTCATCTTTTCCCATTAGTACTCCTTTAATTTCCTTCTCTTATTGCTCTAGCAAGAGTTTCAAGCACTATATTGAAAATGAGTGGAGATTGTGGGCATCCTTCCCAGGTTCCTTACTTTAAGGTGAATGCTTCTAACTTTTCTCCATTTAGAATGATGTTGGCTGTGGGTTTGTTATATATGGCTTTAATTAGTTTGAAGCATGTCCCCTTGAGTCTAATTCCCTCTAGGACATTAAACATAAAGGCATGTTGAATTTTATCAAAGGCCTTTTCTGCATCAATTGAGATGACATGTGTTTTTTTGTCTGTGAGTCTGTTTGTAACATTTATTGATTTATGTATGTTGAACCATCCCTGCATCTCTGGACTAAATATGACTTAGTCATGGTGGATGACCTTTTTGATGTGTGCCAGTATGTGGGTTGCAAGAATTTTGTTGAGAATTTTTGCATCTATATTTATTAAGTATGTGAGTTTATTGGTTTTTGGTTGTATCTTTTCCTAGTTTTGGTATTAGAGTGATGCTGGGTTCATAGAAGGAATTTGGGAGATTTCCCTCTGTTTCTATCCTTTTGAATAATGTAAGTAATATTGGTTGTAGGTCATATTTAAATATCTCATGGAATTCTACTGTAAATCCATCTGGGCCTGGGCCTCTTTTAATTGGAGGTTTCATTTCACTGTTTCAATTTCCTTATATGTTATGAGTATGTTTAAACTGTTGTTCTCTTTTTGGCTAAGCTCTGGTGAGTCCTATGATTTCAGATATTCATACATTTCTTTCAGGTTTCAAATTTAATAGACCATAGGTTTTTAAAGTATCCCTGCATAATGTTCTGATATTTTTGTTATCTATTGCAACGTTTCCACTTTCATCTCTAATTTTGTTGATTTGGAGTTGCTCTGTTTTTCTTTTGGTTAATTGTGATCAGGATCTGCCTATTTTGTTTATCCTTTCAAATAACCACCTCCTGGACTAGACTCATTGATTCTTTGAATTGTTTTCTTTGTTTCTATTTCATTAATCTCAGCTCTGATTTTTGTTATTTCTTCTTGTCTGTTCAGTTTGGGATTCATTTGTTGTCTTTCAAGTATTTTTTTTTTTTATTTTTATTTTTTTTTTTTTTTTTTTTTTTGTTTTTTTTTAATGTAGACACTTAGAGCTGTACATTTTCCTCTGAGGACTGCTTTTAAAGTTTCTCAGAGTTTTGTTGTTTAAATCCAGAAATCTGTACATTTCTTTTTTAATTTCTACTTTGACCAATTTATCATTCAGGAGTGAGTTGTTTAATCTCAATGAGTTATTGTGGATAGTAGGGCTTCTTCTGGTGTTGATATTAAGTTTTATTGCCTTGTGCTCTGATAGAATGCATGAAATTATTTCAACTTTTGTATTTGTTGAAGTTTATTCTGTGCCCCAATTTCTGGTTAATTTTGGAGAAAGTTCCATGGCACTCTGAATAGAAAGTATATTCTTTGTTATTTTGGAGGAATATTTGGTAGATGTTTGTTAGGTCCATTTGGTGTATCATATTGTTCAGTTCAGATATCTCTCTGTTTATTCTTTGTCCAGTTGACTTGTCTAATGTACACAGTAGAGTATTGGCATACCCTACTACCAGTGTGTTGGGATTATCTGTCCCTTAAATTCCTGTATAGTTATATTTATGAAGTTCGGTGCACCAGAGTTTGGTGTATATATATTTGTGACTGTGATATCTTCTTGGTTAATTGTTCCTTTGATAAGAATGAAGTGACCCTCTTCATCTCTTCTGATTAGTTTTCATCGGAGGTGTGTTTGTCTGATATTAGAAAAGTAACTGCTACTTGCTTGTTAGTGTCATTTCCTTGAAATATTTTTTCCACACTGTGGTGGTTTGAATGAGTGTCCCCCATAGGCTTTAAGTATTCAGACATTTTGTCTCCAGTTGGTGGCACTGTTCTTGGAGGTCTTAGAAGGTGTAGCTGTGCTAGAGAAAGTATGTCACTGGGGGCAGGCTTAGTGAATTTAACAAGCCTCACAGTCTCCAGTAGCTCTCTCTGCTTCCTGTGCTCAAATAAACTCTTCCTTTTATAAGTTCCTTGGTCATGGTGTTTTATCACAGCAACAGAAAAGTGACTAATACAGTTATTTGGAACCAGACTAATACAGTTATTTGGTACCAGACTAATACAGTTATCTGGTACAGTTATTTGGGCTGTTGGCTGTGAATAACCTGATCATGTGGATGTTTGGAGAAATGTGGAGGACTTTGGAACTTTGGGATAGAAAAGCTGTTGACTACTGTAAGCAGAGCTTAACAGGCCATTCTAGTAGAAGCCTGAAAGAAAGCACTGCTGCAAAAAATGTGGTTCCAGAGGAAAACAAAGACTTAGGCAGCAACTGGGATATTTTGATAAAGAGTCTGGCAGCAGTTTGCCCACAGCACAAATGCTTGCCTGATGCTAAGTTGAAAAGCAATGGACTAATGTCTTTGGCAGAGGATCTTTCAAGACAGCCTAATGTAGAAATGGTGGCGTGGCTTTTAATGGTGAATATTATACAGATCTACAGTGAAAAAGAGCAAATGGGGCAGAAGGAAATGCAGAATGTACAGTTTGGATCTGAAAAGTACACTAGGAAGATTGAAGGGGTGGCCAAGGCATGTGAAGGAGAGGCTCCCTTTCATAAGGAGACCAAAGTGATTAAGAAGAGGCCTAGATATTTACAAGTAAACAATGAGAAAGGTGAGATTAAAGTGATTAAGGAAAGGCCTCCAGATTTACAACTAAACAACAGAAATAGAACCTTCAGGGCAAGACAACACCCAGCTAATCCTACAACAAGTCCAGGGCAGAGAAAAATTGCAAATGTGGTTAAAGTAGGAGAGAGTCCATCCAAACTTGCAGCCAGATTCGGCAATTTCATTCACGTGGTGCTGGCTTTAGAGGCATGAAGTTTGCACCATCAGTTCTTCCTCCACAGTTTCAGAGAGCCACAGAGGCCAGGCAGAGTGCAGCAGGGGCGTCCCTGAATAAAGAAGGCCCTGATAGGCCATTGCGTGAAGCTGTGAATGTGAAGTCTGGCTGGCAGCGGAGACCCCAAGAAGACATTCGAGATGCCAGACCTGTGCGATATCTATCAAGCAGAGCTGCATACAGGGAGTGGGTACCAGCCTAAGAAAGAGATGTATGTTGCAAGCAAAGCTGGAAGAGCTGAGCCATCTGAGCCCTTTGGAAGTCAAGTCCCAGGAGTCGCACATGGAGCTACTGGACTTGGTCTTTGCCCTGCAGGTTTTCAGTCTTGTTTTTGTCCAGTATTTCCTCACTATGCCTCTATTCCTCCTTTTTGGAATGGGAATGTGTATTCGGTTCCACTGCACATTGGGAGTATGTAATTTGTTTTTTGATTTTACAGGAGCTTACAGTTTAGGAGATTGGCCTGAGTCTCAGAAGAGACTTTGGACTGTAGACTTTTGAATGGCACTGAAACTGGTAAAGACTATGGGGACTTTTTAGGTTGGACTAAATGCATTTTGCATTTTATATGGTCAGGAGCCTATGGGGGCCGGGAGTGGAATGTGGTGGTTTGAATGAGTGTCCCCCATAGGCTTTAAGTATTCAGACATTTTGTCTCCAATTGGTGGCACTGTTCTTGGAGGTCTTAGAAGGTGTGGCTGTGCTAGAAGTATGTCACTGGGGGCAGGCTTAGTGAGTTTAACAAGCCTCACAATTTCCAGTCACTCTCTCTGCTTCCTGTGCTCATTGTGAGATGTGACCCTTGGCTTGCTGCTCCAGCCGCCATGCCTCCCGCCACAATGGACTCTAATTCCCTGGAACCATCAATCGTAAGCTCAAATAAACTCTTCCTTTTATAAGTTCCTTGGTCATGGTGTTTTATCACAGCAACAGAAAAGTGACTAATACACACCCTTTCACCTTAAGATAGTGCCTGTCCTTGATGAAGTGAGATGGGTTTCTTGCAGACAACAAAAATATGGATTATTTTTTCTTTTTTTTTTTTAATTAGTTTTTATGATGCTTTGTTGCATTTCATACATTTTTTCCAGATTCAGTTTTCAGGCTTATTTCCCTTTCACGCTCCCCCACCACGCCCTGACCCATCCCAGATCATGCATTCTGCCATAACTGTATAACTGTCCTGCATCTTTCCTCAGTTTTTTTTTTTTTTCATTTTTTAGCTATAAGTGATAATCCATGAGTACAAAGCATCCTTCATGCAAAACCTATCTGCAGGCTGTTGTGCCCCAAACACCGACAGCCCCACCATCCAGTGGGGGCTGACAGGTTGTTGTTCAATCAAGTTGATCAAATGAGTGTCCAGACTACTTGCGTTAGTTTCACCATTCACTCCCCAATCCAGCCACGCCCATTACACATTTGCCATGCCCCCTCTTCCGCAGGTTGTTTCCCAGACTTAGCAAAGAGGCACAGGTGGATGAGAGGTAAAAACAGTCCACTTCTCTCTGGAGTGTTGACTTGGGACTACTGGTCAATTCTGGCTGTTTTCCTTTCATGGTCTGAAACATTTGTCCAGGAATAACCTTTCGATCCTACTAATGAAGCACAAGCAATTAGATATATAGGTATTAAGCAGCACTAATAGTTGTTAGGGTAGGTTACTTAGAATGTTAATAGACACATGTTTTGGATATGTTGAATCGCATGAAATTCACAATTTCCCCACTGTTACAGATATGAACATGGTGTCTTACTGTAGCTAGTAACATCGCCTAACCTGCCTAGAGGGCATGTAAAGCTTGTGACATCAGCCATGGGATATTTTCTCAGGGGACGTAGCCAATAAGGGCTCAAGTTAGGACTTCTGGGTATAGTACAGGCACATGGCTGCCTCCCTGCATGCGACAGTATTTCTTCAGGCAGGTGAGGTGTAGCGGTGCCTGGAACTCGGATGGACGTGCATCTGCTTGACTCGGGTCAGACCCATATTTGCTTTATGGTTTAAGTCGGTTCCTTTGGGGTAACCACACTCTTAGGCAATCTACAGAGGCCATCAGTACATTGTCATGTGATGAGTTCATGCAATACATCACCTACAATGTTAATTCAGGTCGTCGGCAGCAGGGTCTTATTGCCTCTCCTCCTGCATGTTATGCCACACTTAGAGGCAAGGAGCCCCTTACCTTTTGGTGGAGCTTTGGATCCCCTGGCCAACATCCACGCTGGTAGAACAATCCATTTGCTGATGTCGTGAGCTCCGTGTATTAATATTATTTTGCCTGAGTGCAATACCCTAGAGACTTTAGTTAATTATATTTGGTTCTGAACATGAGACGTAATCCCTTCCACAGTTCCCATGTCTAGTACGAAAATTATAGAGATAGCTAGTTTAAACCGGTTGTTATAAGAGATTACTACGACAATAGTGTGTCTCCAATTTACAGTTGTGGAACGACCCTCATCATCTCAATTTCTCCCTATGTTCTAAAGCTGGGAGGGGGGGAAGGCAGGAGAAAAGTCTCTCATATCAGAACGCTTTGTGGACACCTAGAAAGTAAGTTTCATTAGGAACTCATTAAATAATATGTTTACATTGTTAGGATTCCACAGAGGGGTTCGATGTTTATAAGGCAATGCTGAGATTTTCTCCCTTCCTGATGTTCAGAGGACGGGTACAGCTTTCCATTGCCAGACTTTTTTGTACATCCTACACAAGCAAACCTGTATCTTTTCTTTCTCAGAACCGTTAAGTGGGCGTTTTGTCCTGTTGGAACAAACAAATCTTTTCCGCATAGTTAAGTTTTTAAGACTTTGAATTGCGAAGGGTTTGATGAAAAAATGTGCTTCATGTCTGTCTGTATCCCCGCCCCCCCTTTTTTTTTTTTTGACATGAGTCTCCAGAAAACAGTTGTATTAACATGCACTATCGGGTGAGTCAGGCACCAGATTTCAATCAATATTCACCCAGCTGTTTGTTTGGGATGTATATATGATTAACCTTGGGAGCAAACTTAATTTTTACGTTAATAATTCTTAAAGGAATGATACAAGGTGATACTTGTACAACAGAGAAATTTATAGAAACATTTGTATGTGCAATCCCAGCAAAGGTTCCTTGCTCATACAGATTTTATGTACAGCAAATGTGGGCAAACAGCGATTATATCTCCATTTAATCAGATGCATTACCATTTTATAGAGTCTGTAAACCAAGTGTTTCTTAAGTATACACATATTTACTTTACTAGTCCTAAAACACCAATGTGTCCTGGAGACAGTGCTCTAAGGGCGAACGGGGTACATTGCTGACCGCTCATCAATCTAAATATGGCCTTAAATCGAATATACATCACCCGTGTCCCTCTCCCACCCATCACCCCTTCCATCCCAGTTTCAGTCCATTTTCTGACGCAGTCTTTCTGTTGTTGTTCTTTTACTAATGCATCCCTCTCCAGGAGAAATATTTAGTATCTGGGTGTTGGTACTAGCATCCACATATGAGGGCCCATTTGTCGGTTTGTTTTTCTGGGACGTGTTACTTACACGTAGCAAAGTTTCTCTTCCAGTCCATTTACCTGCAAATTTCATGATGTTGTCCCTCTTTACACTGCTGCTAAGTTTCATTGTGTAGATGTACACATTTTCTTCTCACTGTCAGTTAAGGGCACTGGGTTGGTTGCCAGCTTTTTTGTATTGTGAACAAGCTGCAATAAACATAGCTGGCATTTCTCTTTGCAGTTCAAGTTGTGGCTTGTTGGTAATATACCCAGAGTGGTATGAACCTGGGTCAAATGGAAGGCTCATTTTGAGTCTTCTAAGTTCTCCACACTGTGTTTTCCAAGTGGCTGTCAAGTTTACATTCCACCCACAATGGATGAGTTTTCCCCATTTTTCCCACAATCCTCTCCAGCACTTGATATCATTCGTGTTCCTGATCCTAGCCGTCATTATTGGAGTAAGGTGATATCTCAGAGTGTTTTAATTTGCAACTTTTCCTTAAAATCAGAGATGTTGAACACTTCTTAAGATGTTTCTCGGCTATCTCTAATCCTCCTCTGTAGAAGTGCTCTATTCAATCTTTAGCTCGATCTTTAAATGATCATTTGTTTGTCTTTCTTACTTTGTTTTTTGAGTAGCTGTTAATACTCTGGAAAGTAATCTTTTGTCAGTGTATCTGCTGTGTAAGGTTTCCTCCACTCTGTGGGTCTTCTCCTCATTCTTTTTGGTTCTTTATTTTTTTTTAGAATTTTTTTTTTTTATTTTAATGAGGTCCCCATTTGTCATTGGTCGATCCTTAATTCTTGTGGACAGCTGCTGTCGTGATTTAGGAATTCTTTTCCTAAACCATGTCTTGAGTAGTCTGCTGCCAAGCTTCTCTTCTAATACACCTCCAGCATTTGAGGTTTCACGTTGAGGTACTTGGATCCATCCTGGAGTTGACATTTGTACAAGGTGAGAGGTAGGGGTTTTAATTTCATCTCTTCTACCAGTGGTGTCCAGTTTTGCCACACCACTTTGCTGAAGATGCGTCTGTTCTTCCATTGTTTTCTGGCCCCCTTGTCAAAATATGAGGTGGCTGAAACTGTGTATGAGCTCAAGCGTTTGGTCTTCAGTTTTATTCGCATTGGATCAACTGGTCTGTTTCTTGTGGCGAGTACCAGCTAGTCTTTATGACTATAGCCCTGTAGTATAGTTTGATGTCTGGTAAGCAATCCCCCCTGTATTTGCTCTTTTCACTCAGGGTGCTTTGGCTACTTCGGGGTCTTTTGTTTTCCCAAAGTGAATTGAGGATTTTTTTTCCCAGGCTGTGAAGAAACCTTGGGAATTCTATTGGGATCCGCATTAAATCTGTAAATAATGTTGGGTAGGATGGACATTTTTTACTATACTAATTTATTTTCCCAATCCCATGAGCATGGGTCGGTTTGTCCATCTTCTGATTCTTCCGCAATTTCCCCTATCTTCAGGGTTTAAATTTTTGTTGTAGTAGATCTTGGTGTCTTTGTTGTGAGAAGTTTTGTTCCTAGTATTTTATTTGTTTTTTGAGCGCTTATTGTGAGTGGGGAAGAGTCTCCTTGTAGTCCTTCTGTTCAATTGTTGTTGTTGGTGTACAGAAGAGCTACTGATTTTTCTAGATTATTTTGTATCCGCCACTTAAATACCAAAGCTCTTAATTGTTTTAGGAGTTTTCTGTGGAGTTCTTACGCATAGCCCTTAGGAGACAATCATATCATCAGCAAAAAGGGATAGCTTGACTTCCGTCTTTCCAATTAGAACTCACTACCGTAATTTCCTTTTCTATTGCACGATAGATAATTTGAAATCCTAGCTAGGGTTCTAGCAGCTATATTGAAGAGGAGTGGGTGACAAGGGGGCAGCTTGCCGAGTTCCTACCTTTAAGGGGAAATGCTTCTGTCATTTCCCATTTAGGAGATAATTGGTGTGGGTTTATTTGTATGGTTTATTACAATTGAGGATGATCCCATCCAGACCATATCCGTCCAGGAGTTTAAGCATGAAGGTGCGGATTTTTGTCAAAGAGCTTTCCTCCGCATCAATTGAGATGGATGGTGTGGTTTTAGTCCTTCAGATCCATTGGATATGTTTATGATGTTATTATTTTCGTATGTTTGAACCACTCCTGCATGTGCTGGTATGAATCCAACTTGGTCCAATGGTGGATATTTCTGGATGTGAGGCTGTAATGCCGATTTGCCAGAATTCTGTTTAGATTTGGCATTGTGTTCATTAGGGAGATGGTCTATAAGTTTCTCCTTTGGTTGTAGCCTTTCCGGTTTTTGGTAGATAGCGTAACTGCTGCTGTCATAGAAGGAATTTGGGAAGTCCCTCCGTTTGTATCCTTCTAAACAACTTAAGTAGTAATGTTCAAATCTTGATCGAAATATTTTAAAATTCTGACTGTGAACCATGCGGGCCTGGGCATTTTTGTGGGCAGGCTACTTATTACATCTTCCAATTCTTCACTGTAGCTATTGGTCTGTTTAGGCTTGTCGATCTCTTCTGGTTGACTTTGGGATTCCCAGGATTTCGTTTTCCATTTTTTTTCTTTTTTTTAGGTTTTCAAACTTAGAGAATAAGATTTTTTAAGTATCCAGTAATGATTGTTCTGGATCTTTTCATTGTCTGTTGTGATATTTCCCATTTCATCACAGATTCTATGATTTTGGATTGTTCCCCTCTTTCTTTTGGTTAACTGGGCTAAGGTTGCTATCTTTTATTCTCTCAAAGAACCAACTTCTTTTGGATTCATTGATCTTTTTTGAATGGTTTTCTTTTGTTTCTATTTCATGATCTCTTGCTCTGAATTTTTTTATTTCTTCTTGTCTGCTCCGTTTCGGGTTTCATTTGTTGTTGTCTCTCAAGTAATTTTTGCTGCAGGTTAGATCATCACTTGTGCTCTCTTCTGATTTTTTATAATGTGGAGCAACTTAGAGCTATAAACTTCCCTCTTAGGATTGCTTTCACAATGAGTGTCCATAGATTTTGCTGTGTTTGTTTTTTTTTTTTATTGTCTTATTCATTGTTTTTTATTTTCTTTCTTAATTTCTTCCTTGACCCACTCATTATTCAGAAAGACAGAGTGTTGTTAGTCTCCATGTGTTCCTTGTAGGGTTGTAGGGTTTATTCTGGTGTTTGATATTGAGTTTATTGCACTTGTGTCTGATAGAAATGCATGGATTATTTCCAATCTTTTTTATTTTTACTGAGTTATTTCTGTGTCCCAGTATAGGTCTATTTTGGAGAATGGTGTCCATGGGTGGCGAGTAGAAAGTGTATTCTCTGGTCGTTTGGGTAAATATTCGTAAGATGTCTGTGAGGTCCATTTGGTGATTGTGTACATTTAGTTCAGCAATGTCTCTCTGTTTATCCTTTGGCTGTTTGATCCTGTCTAGAGGTACTTAATGGGGATATTGAAGTTCCCTACTATCAGTGTGCTGGGGTTTAATCTGTGCCTTGAGGATTCTGAAGAATGTCTTTATAAAGTTTGGTGCACTTGATGTTTGTGCATATATATTTATGGTTGAAATGTTCATCGTCAATGTTCCTTTAATAAGATGTAATGGCCCTCTTTGTCTCTTTGATTTCTTTTGGCGGGGTTGAAGTCATTTTGTCTGTCTGATATTAGATAGCCACTACCCGCTTTTCTTTTGGTAACCATTTGACTTGGAATACTTTCTTCCATCCCTTCACCTTACAGTTGGTGGCCTATCCTTGAAATTGAGAAGGGTTTCTTGTAGACAGCAATATAGATGGGTTTGTTTCCTAATCATTCCTCCCCAGTCTATGCCTTTAATTGGGGAGTTTAGCCCCATTAAATTTTAAGGTTACAATTGAAAGGTGATGTTGCTTACCTTTCACTTATATTAACCATTTGGACTTCTACCCTTTGACTTTTCCATCCTATGATGTATATGTTTTTTGTTAGTTTTTCTTTCTAGGTGTTTGAGGATTGGTTCTCCTCTCTCGCTAGCCCGTTGAATTGCTTCAAGTAGTTTTATGAAGGCTGGTTTTCAAAGCTGTATTCCATCATCTGTTTATTCATGAAGATTTTTCTCCTCTCCTTCAGTCACCTATCAACCAAGTCAACATTTATTGCTGGTAAAGTATTCTGGTTTGGCAATAGTCCTTAACAAGGGAAATGCTTTTTGGGGGGCTCCATTGTTCTTTCTTGCTTTCAATGTTTGACGGCGAGAAGTCAGTATGTAATCGGAGTGGTTTCCTGTGGATTTAGTGACTTGTTTTTTCTATTTGTGGCCCGTCAGAATTTTGCTCTTGTTTGAGGCATCTAGCATTTTAAGAATATGATACGGCGTGGGGGTGGTTTCTTTGTCTGATCTTGTCTATTTTGGGGTCCTATGTGCTTCGTGTATTTGTATGGCGCTTGTCTATTGGTTAAGTTTTGGGGAAATTTTCATCTATTAATTCGTCGTTTGAAATCTGAGTCAATACTAATTCTCTTGAGATTATCTCTTCCTTCCCTCTATACCTTCCTATGTGGAGAGTTTGGTCTTTTCATCAGTGTGCCCAATTTCCCTGGTTGTTTCCTTTGTGTATTTTTTAAAATTTTTCATAATCTTTATTGGGTTTTTAAGTTGTTTGTGTTATCTTCCATGTCTGGGGATCATTCTTTGTTCTGTTCCTTCATTCTACTTCTGAGGTTTTTTCCTTGTCTTTTCTTCTTGATTGACTGGTGTTCTAATTCCTTTTTTTGTTTCCTCCTGTGTGTTTCTTATTAGTACTTACCATTTCCTTTTTTAGCGTCTCAGATCTCTTCTTTGTGCATCTCAATATCTTTGGTGCTCCTTTCTTCTTTGTTGGCTTCCTTTTTCATGTTTCTACTTCCTTCCAGAAATAGAAACTTGTCATTCTCTCTCTCCCTCTATTTCTTTCTGGAGGTTGTCATTCTGTTCCTTTAGTTCTTTTCCCGAAGTTTGTCATTTGTATCCCTCTAGGTCCTTTTTGAGTTTTTCATTCTCCTCTCTTTAGTTCCATGACTTCTTCTTTATGTTCGTTAATTTCTCTGTGTATGTCTGCAATTATTCGGCTAAGCTCTGTTCCTTGGGTCGCCTCCAAGGGGATCCCATTGTGGCTATCTCCTCCAGGTTTTGTAGGGCCTGAGGGGAGTATCCTGTGCCTTTCCCATGGTTGTCCCTTCGTCATGTCCCTGGCAGATGGATTTCCCTTTTGTGGTACAAGTCACAAACGACTTTTCACTATAAGTTACGGATGGTTGTTGGCTGCCTCTTCTGATGGCGGTAGTTTTCCCCCTCCCCCCCCTTTCCTCCCCCCCCCTTTCTTTCCTCCGCCTTTTTTTTTTTTTTTTATTTTTATGTTTAATGATGTGTAATTGAACTTGGCTAGGTTTTCAGGTTTTCAGTTTTGTGTATATGTTGGATGTTTGGAAGCTTAAGTTAGTCTTCTCTTTCTGTTCTGAAGGTTCTCCAAAAGGAAGACCACTTGGATTCTTAGCAATTCACTTGGCACGGGGGGGGGGGGTTATTGTGTGCCTGATCTAGCCCACGCCCCGGTCCCTCTGGGCCGGGGACCCTGTAGACGGGTTCAGAGCGAGACCCTCTCCCAGCTGCCCCCCGCCAGACCATGCCTAGAGCTGTAGAGCTGTGTACCTGCCCTGGCGCGTTATGGCGTATCCCCGGATTATTTTTTCTTAATTCATTCTACTAGTCTATGTATTTTGCTTGGAGAGTTCATTACATTGGTATTTAAATTTATTATTGTGAGATGTATATTGCTTACCAACATTTTGGTTTCTGGTGCGTTCTTGTTCTAGGTTTGTATTTCCATGGTTTCTAAACAATTTCTGATGCTGTTTGCATATAGTAGTTCCTTCCTTCTGCTCTTTGCATTGCTAGCCAGGAGCTCCTCCAGAGACCTGAGACAGGTAATAACCAGGCAGGCTTGAACCTGGAACCACATGAGGTTCCCCTACCAGCTCTCCCAAGCAGGTTTCAAATACCTGGATTTGTGTCCAGGGACAGGCGTTCTAGCCTGGAGTGGAGAAAGGGGCCCTAGGTGTTCTCTAGCTAGTGGGTAGAGGTCTGGAATATTGTCACCAGGCAGTTGGAGACTCTCCTCACCAACCAGAGGTCAATCTCGTACCCTCACTGGAGAAGCTGAGCTCTAGAATATTGCCACCACTGTGTAGCTGGGGACTCTCCTCGCCAACCAGAGGTCAACCTCATACCCTCACTGGAGGAGTTGAGTTCTAGAATATTGCCACCATTGTGTAGCTGGGGACTCTCACCACCACTTTTTTTTTCCAGTCTTATAAAAGACTACTTTATTTTTCATTTTAAAACAGGGTCTTCTGTGCAGGTTGAGCTGGCCTGGATCTCAGATCATCCTGCTTGCTTTCCGGAGTGCAGCCTGCCTGGGTGGCTCATGAGTTCATTAGGATTCTTCTTAAACATCAGCTCTGCTCACAGCAAACGGGGCGCAATCTCAGTGGTGTTTATACGGAGGATGGTCTGTGGGTTCACAATGATCTTTTTCTTCCTGAAGTTTTTCCTCTTTTTAAATTTCATGTTGATTTTGGGCCATGATTCTGTCTTTTCAATAACAGTGGCTTCAACTCGAACGAGATCTTTTCCAAGAAGCAGCTTGCCGAAGACTAAGTTGTCTGCTCCGACCAGCAGGACCTTCTCCAAGTGAATCCGCTCTCCACACTTGATGTCCAAGTCATTCTCAATTAGAATCAGGTCCTCAGCGGTCACCTTCCACTGGTGACCAGCAAAGTGGATAACAGTGAAGAGCCGGCCGTACTGGCCTGTGGTGATCAGCTCCTTCATCTTGCTCACAATCTCTGTGTGGTGTCTGGTCTCCTCGGCTGGGTCTGGCAGAACAACTTCTGGCCAGGGGGGTGAACTCAGGGAGGTTTTAGCAACATACCCTTGTGGAGACGAAGCACTCTGTGAACTGAACCTTCCAGACACGGACCAGAGACAGGCCGCTGTGGGTCCCGAAGGTGTGAGGATGCTGCGGTTGCATGCAGCCGCCAGCCGCCCGCATGTGCTGGTCAATGCAGAGGCCGCCATGGCCACCCTGGCCACCGCCATTTTCCCCGCAGGCTCGGCCTTCAGGTCATGTGGGGCATGGCTGCTGCTGCTCAACATGGCATCTCTTTATCAAAATATTCCACCTAAGCCAGGTGTGGTGGTACAAACCTTTAATCCCAGTTCTCAGGCAGATGTCTGTGAAATTGAGGCCAGCCTGGTCTACATAGCAAGTTTCAGGCTAGCTGGGGCTACAGGGGACTCTGTCTCAAACAAACAAACAAACAAACACACAAATTCCAGCTAATTATTAAAACAGAAAATATGGGATATATTAACACTGTTTTGCAATGGCAACAAATTAATGGATGTAAACCCAACACCATCACAAAAAATGACATGATATCATGTTGATAAAAGAGGCTGGACTGAGCCTGATGAAGTGCCTGCATTCATCTGTTAATCTGCAAGGAAAATACAGAGAACAAGGGATCTTTTTGTTATTAGCCTTAGCCTGTAACTGCTGAGCTATCTCTCCCTCAAAATATTTCCCCAGAATATTCTGTATTTGGATTCGTTATGCCCTGATCACTGGGACCCCCAAAAGACCACCAGGACATGCAGCTCCGCTGAAAATACAAAGAGTCTTTAATTCAAGCTGAGCTTGGACTGCCACCCTCCTGACAGCAGGCTGGGAGAAGTGGTCCTGAAGCTGGCGGGGGTGGGGGAGGGTCTTTTAAAAGGAAAAACTGCAAATGGGGAATTTTCCAGTTAAATGGGGAATTTTCCAGTTTTGGCATTTTGATATTGATTCATAGGGACTGAGGAAGCATGATTTTTAGACTGATAGGTCGGGGCCACCTGGCAGCTTTGGTGGCACCATGGGGGGGGAGGGAGATTTTACTCAGAGTACATCCTGGCGGAAGAGCAAACATGTTTAACCAGCGGTCTTTCTCTGTTAGTTATTTTCAACAAACAACCTTTGGTCCTTCCCTGTTAGCTATTGAGATATTCTATGGCTTCTCCTGGAATCTGAGGATGGGGGTTGTTTCTCAGATGGTGTATTTCCACAAAATAGAAAAATGGAGTCTATCTTGTTCCCTTATAACTGGTCCCTCTTTACATTCCCCAATTCCTGTGGGTACTCTAGAGACCAATCTTGATCTCTTTATTTTAAGCTATTTGTTCCATTTGGATGACATCATCATATGATTTCCTGTCTGAATAATTATCATTTATACCATTTTGGTCAAGTCTCATGTGGTCCGACCTGGGAGCCATCAGTCATATGGCTCCCAATCATTCTTTCATGAAGACCACCAGTCAGTTTAGGATGCAAGTACCTGCTAGTCAATAGAACTGACAAGTGAATTAAGGATGTATGAGCCACGAGTCAGAGGAACCAGAAGGATGGGCCCACTGGCAGATCCAGGAAGTCCTCAGCTCTCATCTGAGAAAGAAACTGTCTCTTTGGGGTGGGGTCTTGACCCTAAACTGCCTAGCCAATCTTTTAGCTCCTACTTTTAACACATTGCCCTCTGAGGAGGTTACCCCAATTGCCAAGAGAGAATTGGGGCGCTGACTGCTCTGACTTCTTCCTTGCTGAAAAGGGGCATAGGAGGTGGTGACTGGGGTACTGTTCAGTGTATCTATCTAAAAGACCCCAAGAAGTATAGTTACAGAGAGAACAAAATTCTTGGCCAGTGCCTGTGAAAGCAAGAGTAGCTAGGTACATTTTCTAGGCAGGGAACCAAGAGAGGAACAGGGTGAATTAAATGCCTCACTTAAAATTCCATTGGAATCTCTCAGTGAGGGGTTCCATTATTTATATTTTCTTCTGATTATTTGTCCATGGTGTCTGAACTCAGCATCTGCTTTCCAGGATTTTTCGATAGTCACAGTGTGAGTTTTCCCTTAGGTAACAAGTCCATCCAAACTGTCTTCTTTTGGACTGCATGCAGTTGGTTCAGGAAAATATAATCTAGCTTTTCATGCCAAATTATTTTGAAGTGCTGGGTGCATGAGTAATTGGAGGACCCCTGTCTAGGGTCTGCAGAAGGAGAGAGGACCTGTACCCTGGTTTGAGGAATTGGAAAAAAAGTTTTAGTACACAGAGCTCTAAAATGAGGGCCAGCTTTAGTACACAAGGCTCCAAAATAAGAGACATAACCATTAGAATATAAAAGATGGTGTTTTCTGGCAAGGCACATTAAATCTGTCATCTATCTCTGAGATATTTTCTAACATAACACAGTTTTGTTATGTTAGAAAATATCTTGGCATGCCAGATTAAGATGTAATGTTTTTACTTAAACCCAAACATCTTTTAAGTAAAAATATGTGCACAGTTAATTCATTAATTGATTAATCAAAAAGTCCTAGGCAATAAAATTCATTTTGGTCTTTCAAATGTGTTTCACCTTGAAGGTTTACTCAAAAACGAACCTTAATCCATTTAAAAAATTGTTGCTAAAGGAAAAACGGCCTTTATTCAGAGGCTCCCTGACTACAGGAGGCTTGTGATCTGGTGCCACCTACCTGCTTGCTATGTGCACACCTGCTGCTGAGCTGAGCACGTGGCTTCCCCACTTAAATTTAGTAATAATCTTTCCTAAATCATGTTTGCATTTACTTTGAACTGTTTTTTTTTTAAACTAACTAAAAATAACACAATCTTTTCATTTCAACATTCTGGAGGCAGAGACCTCTGGAAGTCTCTGAGCAAAGAGAACAGTGCAGAAGGCATATTCTCTTCTTACATTTTACATAGTCTCTGCTTAAGGACTCCAGATCTTCAACTTTGTCATCTAATCTTGATATTCTGTCTCCTGTTTCATTTGTTCTGCTTGCGAGACTTTCTGATGTTGTTTCCAATTGGCTTATTGGGTTTTTTTTTATTTCATGTTCATTTCTCTTTGAGTTTTCCTCATTATTTCCATCAGTTTTCAAGTCATGAATTTGTTTTTGATATTTCATTAAGCCACATATTTGTATATTCCTGAGCTTGCATCCAAGTTCCTTGAGTTGTTTGTTTGTGTTTTCTCTTTTATTTTTCATTGAAAGGTTATCTATTTAATCTTTTCTTCAAGTTCTTGATCATGTTTATAATTGTTCTTTTAAATTCTGAGTCCAGGTGTTCCTTGGAATGGTTCTCATTATAGTGCACTTTTGGAGGGGAAACAGGTTTTCTTGGGGACATATTCTTTTAGTTTTTCACATCATTTGTGTGTGTGGTTTTTTGTGCTGCCATTTGGGCATATAGTGGGATTTTTTTAGTTATATGTTTGGCTGTTGTTTAATTGAGTTTTGGTGTGTTAATATAGCTTGGTTACCTTTTGTTCTGAGTTCTAGGTGGGCAGTTCTGTATGGCAGTTCTGGAGCCAAGGAAGATTGTTTTGGCTATTCAGGGTCTTTTGTGGCTCCATATGAATTTTTGGATGAGTTTTTCCTAGCTCTGTGAAGAATGCTATGGGTATTTTGATTGGCATTGTAACATAAACCGAGATGGGGGTTGGGATTACCTGAGGGGGTGCTTAGCAATCTGTACTAGGGTGTTTAGCAACTCTGGTTTAGGGAGATACATGAGGTCTAATGTGGAAAATTTGGTGCCTATCTCAGTCCCAAGCTGGCATAATGAGAAATCCAAGGATGAAAGGAACTGACTAGAGAGAAAATCAGGTTTTTGCTTACCAAGGCCCTAGGTAGGTAAGACCATCTGGTAGTCAGGCATGTCAGGAGAAATGGGGCTGGGAGTCACCTAAAGGAGGACTGAGCCACCTATGATAAGGTGGTTGGCTATTCAGAGTTAGTGAGTTAGTCCAGAGAAGAGAGTTTATGTGGATGAGAACCTTGATTTAGTATTTTTGTTTTATGGGCATGGATGTTTTGTCTACGTGTAAGTGCACTGTGTCATTCAATACTCATAGAGGCCAAAATAGAGCATCAGATCCCCTCGAACTGAATTTAAGATGTTATCAGTGGCCATTTGGGTGCTGGGAATCAAACCTAGGTCCTCTGCAAAAGCAGCCAGTGTTCTTAACCACTGAGCCATCGTTCCAGACCTTGCCCATGTTTTGAGTGCTCTACTTGCTTATTTACTTACAGTTGACTTTTATTTCTTTGAATATTTCATCAGACAGGTACTTTTGCAAATATTTTCTCTCAGGCTGCTCTTTTAACCTTTTTAATCATGTCTTCTGTGCAGGTTTTTATTTTAATAAAGTCTAATTGATTATTGTTTTCTTTCATGAGTTACGTTACTATATGTTACAAATTGTCCTCAAATCCAAACCACATTCATTATTTCTGATCTTATCATCCAGAAATACCCAAGTTTATGTTTTGAGGTATTTTTATGGATGTGTGAAGTATTTGTCTAGGTTTATTTCCACATACAACTTCTAATTATTCTAGTACAATTTGTCAAATTGACTCTTTGTCAAAAATTCTATTCTGTTCTATTTATGTATTTTCCATATTTCAATGTTATACCATATTATCTAGTGTAAATGTTTAGTAACACTTAAAACTGGGCAATCTCCACCCTCCAGCTTTGCTCTTCTTTAGTGTTATGCTGACCCTCCTGACTCTTGTCCCTTCCCCTATAAATTTTAGAATGGTTTGTTGATGTCGATAAATTATGTGCTGAGATTTTGATTGGGATTGCATTTAATTTATATATTAACTAGGTGAGGATTATATTTACAATGCATGATATTGTAACACTCTCTCCATGTGGATGATATCTTCATTCATCAATGTCTTCTCTGATTTTTTCATTATAATTGAAAATTATAATATAATTTTATATTATAATATAAATATTATTTCATGTTCTTTATATATGTCTTATATTACATTTAGAAAAAAACATGTCTCATTTTAATGCAATGTTAAATGCTATTATTTTTATTTTTTTGGTCTTTTTGAGACAGGGTCTCCCTGTAGCCCCCAATGTCCTGGAATTCACTATGCAGACTAGGCTGGCTTTGAACTCACAATCATCTGCCTGTCTCTGCCTCATGAATGCTGGGATTAAAGATTGTACACCACCACACCTGCCAAATGCTATTATTTTTAAACTAAATTCAAATTGCCATGTTCATTACTGTCAGAAAGGGAAATTATAGCTTCGTATGTGGACAATATGTACTTTTCCTATCCCTATTTATTAGCTTCATTAATTTGGTAAGGTATTTTTTAATTTGGCAGTAAATTTGCTAAATAGATGCTACCATAGCACCTATGATCAAAGATTATTTTATTTCTGACTTTCTAATCTTTATTAACTTCCTTTTCTTACCTTAGGGAATTCGGTAGGCTTTCTAGGTCACCATGGATTAGGAGTAGTGAAAGAGGCCATTGTTACCTGACTCCTCACCTTAGTGAAAGGATTCAGGTTTTCACCAGTGAAAGTAAAATTAGTTGTAGGTTTTATTTACACTTTTAACTCCAAGTTTACGTGTATGAATGTTTTGCCTGTATGTATGTAAGTGTGCCACATGTGTGCAATGCCATGGAAGCCAGAAGAGGGCATTGGATTCTCTGGGCCTGGAGATACTGATGGTTGTTAACCACCATGTGGGTAGAGCCTGATATTTTGTTCTCACTGGAATGCTGGGAGGAAGCTTCACAGGATGAGTTGAGAAAGTGATTACATAAGAGACAAAGTCCATGAAGAAGTGAAGAATCTGTCAGAAATATGGGAGTCACATTAGTTCATAGAGAAGTTTACTCACTTGCTATAATTTTTCTCTGGTTAAAGTCCAACCAGATCATCAAGGACCAGAGACCAAATATTTGGAGAACCCTGACCTGGTAATTCTGTCAGACATACGGGGGTCACATTGCTTCATAGAGAAGGTTACTCAGTTGCTGCAATTTTTCTCTGGTTAAAATCCAACCAGATCAGTAAAGAACAAAAGACCAAAAGAGCAAATATTTAGAGAAATCAATTCAACAGTCCTATAACTTCAAGCTTCAACATAAGTAACACAAATCAAGGAGAGCTGAGAACAGATTTCCTACAATATCAAGATGTTTGGGCAAAAAGAAAGAGCTCTTTCCCTGGGAACTGCTGGTAAGTGCATCCACTCCTAACTGTGATGAACTGAGTCTACCATATTATTCTCACCACCATTTTTCTTTTCAGGCAAAATACTTGACCACTGTTTTTAATCTAAGAAACTCTCTTCCATTAATTTTCTCAAGGACACAAATTTTACTTTTGCCTTACCACTGATGAAAGAAAATAGGAATGGAAATCGCCCATTACCTAATATTCAGCCATAAAAAAATGGCATAAAGGAATTATGATACAAAGGCAAAAGATTAAACACCCTGCTTACAAAGTTTGGGGACGTATGGTGTATTTGACTTTAATATTCAAAATATAAGCATAATTCCCATCATATTGTTCAAGGTTTTTCCCAGTCTCCATCTGTCACTGATTCTGCCAGCAATCTACCCTGCTCTTTAGCAAAGGATTTCTCTGCCTCACTCTGGGATGGATGGTTTGTTTGTTTTGCCTTTAACCCATTTCCTTATGGGTTTTTCCCAAATTAATTTTCCCTCTACTTCCTGTCTATTCTTCCCTTTAATATACTTACTTTTTAGGGGCTGGAGAGATGGCCTAGTGGTTAAGAGTGCCAACTGCTCTTGCAGAGGACCCGGGTTCGATCCCCAGCACCCACATGGCGGCTGAGAACCATCTTTAACTTCAGTTCCAGGGGAACCCAACACCCGCTTCTGACCTCTGCGGCATTGCACGACACGGGTGCACAGACCTGCATGCAGACAGTACATTCATACACATAAAAAATAAATTAAAAAATATTCAATATACTTACTTTTTCTGGCTATAAGGCACTGCATTTTATTATTCCTTATGTCTATGACATCAAATTCAAAACCAAAATCACTGCATATCTTTCATCTCTCTATCCACTACCTTTGTCTTCCCATGAATCTTCTCTTTAATTTTTTTACTTCAGATCAAAGAGTACTTAGAGTATTTTTACTTGCATTAATAGAATGAAATAGGCAAACCAAATCAAGCTAACAATTAGAAAGAGGTGAAACACTAATGGTGTTTCATTTTTAAATGGTCAGGTGACTGTGAACTTTTTTGTGCTTTTACTTTGTTTTTAATTTTTGGTTGTAAATTTGAATCTGAGATTCCTGGAGGGTGCACAAAACAAAAAAGAAGGTATAATAGATGTTGCCCAAATGGCAAGCATATATTTTCTTTAGGGATTTACAATACAATGCAGGAAGAAAGCATTTCCAAATATTTCATATAGGAACACTAAGTAAAAGTAACCGAAATTTCTATAATCTATGCGACATCAATTTAACAGTGATTTCGCATTCTGGTTAGTTGTGTTATCATTATAATATATTCTAAACATAATGCTGTAATATTCCAGAAGGGATTATGGAATTTAATCTTTGCTCTTATTAGACAACCTGTGTTAAATTATTTTACGTTAGTATTTTCAGTGCATTTGAGTGGCTAGTAAGTGTATGTGTGCGTGTGCGTGTGTGTGTGTGTGTGTGTGTGTGTGTGTATGTCTGTGTCTATGTGTCGATGTGTCTATGTGTCTGTGTGTCTGTCTGTAGGGTTTTTCAGAGGAGGTATGAACTATATTTTCAAGCAAATATATAAAGTAGTCCACAATAATTTTCATTCATGGGAGATACCTATTTATAATTAAATGCAAAAATCACCTGTTTCAGGACCATAGCATTCCAGAACAAGCTACATATTCTTAGACATTACCAGAGGACTTCAGTTCTTTCTTACCAATAAAGATGGCAATATTGCATTCTCCTGACTTCACAGAGTTCTACAATTGCAAGCATGGTGCTCTACCACCGAGCTACATCTCCCGTCCCCACTTTCTAAACATTCAAAGTATTTTAATATGATATAATATATGCAAATACATAGATTTAGTATTAGCTCAATAAGTATTTTTATTTGAAGATAGTAAACCCTATAGAAGACTCCTGACTCTGCAAAGTGTCAATATTGCACCCCACAAACACTCATGTACATCAATCTAAGGTAGGCTTGGAATAGTTCTCCCATTTCTCCTCTTCCTCCTCCTTCTTCTCCTCCTCCTCTACCTTCTTCTTCTTTTTCTTCTCTAGGTCATTGGGCTGCTGAAGAAACTGTGCTCTAAGCTTAGCTATTCTGGGGCCCAAGCTATATATGGAAGCATGCATGGGATTCACGAACAAAATCACTTCTTTCAGCACAACACATTAGATCCCACTAAGAAGGATGAGTATGGACCCCTACCATGGCTGTGCATCATTAGAAATCACATGGAAAGGACTCAACAAGTTATAATAATGTCTGTGGGACTTTCCTGACTATCTCTGGCCCAGTCCCATGCATATGTAAATGGATTAATTAATATTTAGATGGGATTGTGTGGTATGGCCTTGCCATGATGTCAGGAGCACACTTCCTCCAACATGATGTAAAGTTTCCCTATTGATTCTCAGGTCTGGTTTCCTGGATTTTTCTTACGACCATCATACAAACCTTAGCTACTTCTGAGCCTAAGCTCTGTGAAAATAAAGACCTTCCAGGACCTCCAGGTCCACCAGGACCCCCAGGACCCCCAGGACCCCCAGGATACCCAGGATTTCCAGGAGCCATAGGAAAACCAGGTGAGAATGGTTACTTCTGCTTCTACTGGTTATCCCTAGCTTTGTGGTCATTTTCATGGTTTGAATGTGAAATCTCCCCATAGGCTCATCTATTTGGACACTCGATCTCCAGCTGGTGGTGCTGGTTTGGGAATTTTTGGACCCTTATAGACATGGCATCTAGCTGGCAGATTAGAGCTATAACATGGGGCCAGAGGGTCAGAACACAGCATGGCTGAGTTTTCGGCTTCCTGATCTGTGGAGATGTGAAGAAACCAGACCAGTAAGCTGCCTCTACCCTGGACAAAATGTTCCCAGCCAGCATGTCTTCCCTGTTGTTTGGACTATTTCCTTTTAAACTGTGAGCCAAGCTAAATCCTCCTTCCTTTACATGGAAGGAAACCAGTATGCTGGGAATAAGATTTCCATTTGACTTGGAGCATTTACCTGGCCACAAGGTTAAATGGCAGACAGGCTGACCTTAAGGCAGTGGTTCCCATCCAGTAGAGCCACATGTGTCACTCACCAGGGAATTCCTGACCTTTGTCATCCAGGAATTCAGATATAGAAGAAGAAGCATGTGTCCCTGGGCTGTTGAGACCCACTGGTGGTTTTTCAGTGCCGTTGACTCCTGGACTGTTAGTGATGCTCTAATAGAACTTTTGGACTTTTCTGAGCCAATTGCTATGGAAAATGTTTTTTCATTTTAGGTTTATAGTAAAATAATGTGGCTCTACATTTGAGATAAATTGGATAAAATAATTTGTGGGCAAGCCATATGACTCAGTGGGTAAAGGGCACCTGTAAGAAGCCTGATGACCTGAGTTCAACCTCTGGAACCCAAATGGTTGTAGGAGAGCACTGACCTTTACAAGTTGTCCTTTGGCCTCTACACATGTGCTGTGTTTTTTTTATGTGTATGAATGTACTGTCTGCATGTAGGTAGGTGCACCTGTGTCGTGCAATGCTTTGGAGGTCAGAAGAGGGTGTTGGGTTCCCCTGGAACTGGAGTTCTTAGCTACTATGTGGGTGCTGGGAATCGAACCTGGGTCTTCTGCAAGAACAGTCAGTGCTCTTAACATCTGAGCCATCTCTCCAGCCCCATGTGCTGTGGTTTTATGGTTTGATATATTCACATGTACACAAAACACAAAAATCTGTATACTCCTTCATTTAGAAAACATTCTGTGTGTTACCTCATTCAACTACTTCAATAAGATACAAATGTCATCAAGAGCAAAGTAAGGAGGAGAGTGTACTGTTCCATATGTCCCCTCTGACACACTGATGTGATCAAATTAAGCACAAGATGCCATTATTTCTCCAACATAGAATTTTCTAAGTATGCAATAGACAAAGAGCTTTCTGGAAAAGGGATGGGCATGAGGCAGAGAGAACCATGTCGATCACAAAGTGCATGAGTTCAGAAATGTTCCTGTTCTCTGTCTGCAATCTTCGAGTACAGGACCACAAGGAATTCCAGGAATACCAGGATTCCCAGGGCTTCCGGGAGATATTGTGGAATGCCCAGATCCACCAAAATCTGCCTTTGCTGTGAAAACAACAGAAGCTCTCCCAAAGCCCCTCCAGCACATTGTCTTCAAGGAGTCTGTGTACAATGAGCAGGCCCACTTTAATCTGAAGACTGGTGAGTTTGTATGTACCATCCCTGGTATGTACAATTTTGGCTTTGACATCACGCTGTTTCAGAATTCTGTGAAAGTAAGACTGATGAAGAATGGTAACCAGATGAGAGAGAAAAAAGCCCAAGCCGAAGACAGCTACAAGTATGCTTTGGGGACCATGACTGTGAACCTGGACACAGGGGACAAGGTCTGTCTAGAATCCATGCTGGATGAACCAGAATCAAAAGGAGTCACAGAAATTTTCTTCTTTGGTTATTTGCTCAATGCGAAGTAAATGTCCTGGTCCTCCATCTCCCCGGTAAGTCTGGGTGACTGAATGATATGCCCCATCATATCAGTGCTACCTCACAAAATGAGAGGAAATGTTCAAGAAATCAGGACGGTCTGATTGAGAAACGGACATCTTAAAAGTGACCCCCTAAAGAACCACGGAAAATAAAGTCAATTTGCAAAGACCCAAATCCCAGTATCGCACCAGACCCTGGGGAGTTTCAGGATATCAGAGAAAGCATTTAGATGCTGTGATGATCTTGATGTTAGAGGCATGCAGTAAGTCCTCACTGAATCACTAAATCAATCCTAAAATTCTTCTCCAGGAAGCCATGGCTTTCCTAGTCCCTTGCCCTCCTCAAGATTTATGAAATGCATAACCCATGAGATGGATTTCCCTGGTAGAAATAGTAGTCTCTCAAAGATTAACTTAAAACTGTGAATTCATTGAAAACTTGACTGCAAGGGCTAGAGAGATGGCTCAGTGGTTAAGAGTGCCAACTGCTCTTGCAGAGGACCTTGGTTTAATTCCCAGCACCCACGTGGTGGGTAAGAATGGTCTTTAAGCCAGGCATGATGGTGCACACCTTTAATCCTAGCACTTGGGAGGAAGAGGCAGGTGGATCTCTATGAGTTCAAGGCCACACTGGTCTACAGAGTGAGTTTCAGGCCAGCTGGGGCTATAGGGAGACCCTGTCTCAAAAAGACGAAAAAAAAAGTGAATTCCTACTCTGTGGGTTTTCTCTTCACTTCTTTGATTGTTTCTTTCATTATACAGAAGCTTTTTAGTTTAATGAAGTCCCATTTGTTGATTGTTTATCTTATTTCCTGTGCAACTGCTGTCTGACTTAGAAAGTTTTTCCTACCTCTATATCTTGTTTGTTACTGCCAACATTTTTCTTCTACATTTTCAGAGTTTCAGGTTTCATTCTGAGGTCTTTGGTCCATTTGGAGTTGATTTTTGTACATGGTGATCCAATTTTGCAAGCATTGCTGAAGACACTGTCTTTCCTCTACTGAGTTTTTTTTTGGCCCCTTTGTCAAATATGAGGTGGCTGAGATTGCATGTGCTCAAGTTTAGATCTTCAATTTTGTTCCATTGATGGGTGCATAATAAAAATGTGGTACATCTACACAATGGAGTTCAATGCAGCAGTAAAGAAAGACAACATCATGAAATTTGCAGGTAAATAGATGGAACTAGAAGCCATTATGCTAAGTGAAGTAACACAGTTCCAGTAAAACAAATGATGAATGGTTTGTGGATCCTAGCACCAAATCCTTATATGTAAGTCAAGCCTGATGCTACTATAGATATAACTTGAAGTTTATGTTTCTATATTCCCAAGTTCTAAGATTTATGAGAAACAATCAACCTCTTCTTTGAAAGTGCATTAAAACATACATTAACTTGCTATGTAACACGGGATTATAAAAATATATTTCTTTGTGTTTGCATGCAAAATTACTGTCAAAATGTGAATCCCAAATGTGTTTTGGAATTAACCCATAGTTTATTTTCAGACTATGTCATTTGGGTATATATGTATTGAGTGCATATGTGCATATTTTGGAATAATATAAAATGAAAGGGAACAACAACAAAAGAAATAGAAAGAAGTTTAACAACTAAACTGAACTGTTATAATCCTTAAACTAAAAATTTGTAATTATATCTTAGAACAAAAACTTGAAATTAAAAAGAATAGAAATGGACTCAATGGATGAACGCATACTGAGGGTCATTTGAAGACACAAGCATGACTCCATATATGAATGTATGAAACGTAGTGAGATGGGGGGCAGAGATGGTGCAGATAAGTGAGGGGTCTAAGTACAATCAAGATATACTTTAGGAAATGCAAAAAATCAATTAACAAAGCTGAAAATGTAAATTCCTAAGATCACCAAAGTCCTTTCTAAGGGGTACATTTTGATTGGTGGAGGGACGGAGGACTGGAAGTGTGGTTACACGAGATTGTGTCATATTACTAATGTTGTGTAAAATTGTCCTCAGACAGACACTGTCTTCCTGAACTTGGCTGCTTGCTTTCCTAAGATAATCACAACTCTTCTTGTTGACTGATGATATCCTTGCAGAAGAGGGGCAGGGAGAGTCATGAGCCCCTCACCTGTGTGTCCAGCTATACCTCCCAACCCATGATGAGCAGTCTGGCCTTAACTGCACATGGTCATGGGGCAGGTCTAGCGTGTACAGGCTGAGGAGTATTAAGGGAAAGACTGTAGATTTAGGCAGACATGGGGAAGCCATCATCCATGCTTGGCTGAAGATTTTCATGTGTGACAATATGAGGGAGGACCCACAATCCTGTAGGAACCCATCACCCATTGCTCTATATGTAAGCCAAATAAACTCATTGGTTTCCCAGAGTGCACTTTGGTAGAATCATATCTCTGTTTGTTATTGGGACCAAGGAAGGAGGGGATGGACATTGTTTATATCACAATCCTGCCAAAGGAATTTGAGTAAGAACATAATACTTTGTCCACTGCTAAATTCCTATGTTGAAGCCCTATACCCCTGTGAAACTGTATGAAGATAGGGTCTCAAAAAACAATCAAGCTGGGTGTGGTGGTGCATGACTATAATCCCAACACTTGGGAGGCAGAGGCAGGTGGATCTCTGTGAGTTCAAGGCAGCCTGGTCTACATAGTGAGTTCCAGGACAGCTTGGGGCTACAGGGAGACCCTATCTCAAAAAGAAAAAAAAAATCAAGATTAAAGGTCTTAATAAGAATGAGGCCCTAATTCAATTAGACCGCAGCATTCTAAAAAGAAAATAGATTCACAAGGAGAAGACTTCCGAAATCCAGGAAGAGAGAGTCTTCATTATGAACTGAATTGTTTCCTTGACCATGACTTCTGAGATTGAAGAAATGTCAGAAAATATATTAATGCTCTTTAAGCCACTTGGTCTGTAACAATTGTTGTGACAACCAGAGCTGACAAAGACCCTGAAACTTCACAAACTGCTGATTACCTAAGTGATTTCCATTATGTCATTTTCTTCCTTTTCACAGACAGAACTCTGAGCTTGTCTGTGCTAACAATGAACTGAATTAAAATACAGTGTCTCCTTCTCTCAGGGCCAAGGGCAGCCAAGCAGCACCGTGCTGGCCAATGACACATGAAAGCATCTGGGAATCTTCAAATGGAGACCAGAGTGGAGCACATCCGCTCCTGGCTTTGCCCTTTGCTCTTTGTCCCTCCCTTTGTCCCTCGGTGGTCTGCAGATAGTTACAACAGGAGCTGCATCAACCTTCTTTTAGTCACAAGAAATAAAACCCAGTGCTGTACAGTTAACCACTTAGTCCATGGAGCATATCCTAAATACAGCCTGCATGACACTTCAGGACAGTACAAACCACAAAATTAAACATATATATCTACCATGCAGGTCAGTTAGCAAAAATTTCATCATGTAGCAAAAGTAATTTATATCCTCCACCTTCAAGATAGACAAACTTGAATGTAGAGATAATGAGGATCTCTAATGACTTAATTCAGCACCTGATCCAGTCTCAGAGTTGTATAATCAGATATTGTGTTAATCAGCTTTCCATTGCTATGACAAAATGCCTGAGATAAACAGGCATTTAAAAGTAGAAAGGTTTTCTTTTGGGGGGGTTCATCATTCCAGAGGCTGCAAACTGTGATTGATTAGGTTCATTGTTTCTGTCTTCAAAGCTAAACATCATGGTGGGGAAGACAGAGGTAAAGCAAAGCTCTTGTGGAGGTTGAGAAAGAGAGGGGGTCCCAATATCCCATTCAAGGGTCCACCCCAGTGAAGTAACTTCCCTCCACATCGAGAAGGTCTACTACCTCCCACTGGTACCAAAAGATGGTGACCAGGCCTTCAGCATAGAGGCCTTTGGGGGGAATATTTAAAATCCAACATGTAACTTTCCACCATTGGTCACACACCTATCTCATAATGCAAAATGCATTCACCCCATCACCAAGAGTCCACAAACCCTCAACATTCCCAAGTGTTCAGGAGTCTAAAGGCTCCTCTGAGACCCAAAGAAAACTCTTATCTGTGAGCACCTGCTAAAAATCAAAACGCAAGTTACATACTACCAAAACACAGTGTCGTATGGTTAAGATCCTCATTACAGATGGGAAGAACAGGAAAATAACACAGAGGAACTGGGTCAAAGGAAGGCCAAAACACATCAGGGAAAACATTAAGCCTTTAACCCCATGTCAAACATGGTACCAGAATGTATTCCCCGCCCCTACCCAAGGTCTGGGGCAGCTGCACTGCTATGGCCTTGCTTTCTGCAGTAAACATGGACATTCTCTCGAGACGGACTGCCTGCCAGCAGATATTTGAAGTTCATGGCATCTCAGTTTCCCTGGGTTTCCATTCCAGCTTCACTCCCCCGCCCCCCATAGCCTCATGCATTGCCCATCAGGGGCTGAAGTAAGGGACATCCGTCCTAGCAAATACTACTTACTGGTCCTTTAAACTCTCCGAAGCAGACTGGAAAGATGGCTCAGTGGTTAAGAGAGCTGGTTGCTCTTGCAGAAGACCTGTGTTCGAATCCCAGCACAGGCATAGTGGTTAACAATCATCTGTAACTCCAGTTCCAGAGTACCTGATGTCCTCTCTTGTCCTCCAAGTGCAATGGATGGCACGGATGCACTACATACATGAGGCAATACACTTGGACACATAAAATAAAAACAAATAAATAAAAAAATTAAATCTCAGAGGCTGACTTCAGGACCCCATAACTCTTTTATAATTATTTACTATTTTTAATTTTTATTGAACTTTTGTGTATTTCATACATAACTTCTCAATCAGTCTTTGTCTTTATACAGCCTTCTCCATTTTCACCCTCCCAGACACTGCCCACCTGGAGTTCATACATCATGTAATTTGTGTAAAGGTCTATTGTGCCAAATACTCTCCCTTGCCATTACCTAGTGCCAGTTCATCCTCTGAGCTCTAGTCAGCCTATCCAGAGTCCCTCTCTTAAAGAAGGCCAGTTCTTCCTCACCCAACCATAATCAGCTGCCAACATTTCTTCATCTAAGATTCGGCTCTGCTACCCATTTCTGCAGTTCCATGCTGGGTTGTCTGCTCAAACTTTCATGGGTCTTGTGCATTCTAACACTATGGACCCACACTCTATAAACTCCTAATTTCTATGGTGTGGCCATTCATTCCTTTTTGAGTTCCTGGTGTCCTGTTGCATGGAGAAGCTTCCTTAACAAGAGTTAACAGGTTATTTAATGTCCTCTTTGCCCTTTGTTCTATGTTGCATGGGGCTTATGTGTAGAGTGAGTCCTGTCTGGGATATTTGTCTGTAAATATAAGGATACCCATTTTGCAGTTAGTGAGACCTTAGCCTAAGGATATGTCAAACTTGTAAATTTCTCTAAAATCTATGACCACTCCAGCTGTGTGCATCTGGTTATATTTACAGTATACACATCCGTTTTCTCCCATTAAGTGGGCTTTAAGGCCAATTAGTTAGCCACTTATTGCTCCCAAGATAAAAGTGCTACTACTGCACCAATATCAATCATGTGCTGTGCCAGACATTGATGTGGATATTTGGTCTTAAAGCTGGTGTTGGACCATTGATTGGTGTTCTCCCTTAGGAGCTTGCACAGTGCTCTCCAAAGCTTTGAGAGCTAGCCTTCAGGGGAGGTGGCTTCCTGGTCATTTCCAGCTCCATTGCTCTAAGTCCTCTCTGAAGTATGCACTGCCTTCAGCAATAGGGTCTTACCTTCAGATACTGGGAGGCAATCAAGGGCTGTGGCAAAAACCTGTGTAATTTCGGGAGTCTCATGGACAACCCTGGCCAATGCTTCAAACAAACACAACAACAAAAAAGGTTCTCCTGTGTAGTGCTGTCTCTTGTTATGTTGCCTTCAGTTTTACACATGGATTCATGTAGAAATATTGTATGTGTAATTAGTCAACAGATTGTTAGAATAATATGATTCTCTTGGGGGTTTTTTTGCCCTAGCTAATTGTTATTTATCTCTCCTCTCTCCCCTTCCTTGTCTAGCCCTTCCTCCATGACTTCTTCATTTAAAGTCTCCCCATTTCTCCCTTGATACTGGCCCCACTTCTCTTGGACTCCTCCCCCCCCCTTTATCTCCACATTTCCTTCTATAACCCTTCCTCTCCCCTCCTATTTAGATACTCTGATTTGATCCATTTCTCCCTTAGTAACAACTGTCACCTACTAGTCTACTCTCTTATGTTCCCTCTTTCCTTTTCTCTTCCTGATTCCTTTTCATTTACCTGCTTCATACAGTTACAGCAAGATATATACTTAACATATAAGGATTTGGTGCTAGGATATACACATGAGGGACACATATGTCTTTTGTGTTTCTGGGTATGTGTTACTTCACTTAGCATAACAGCTTCTAGTTCCATCCATTTACCTGCAAATTTCATACTTTCACCTTTCTTAAGCACTGAATAGAACTCCATTGTGTAAATGTACCACATTTTCATTATCCACTAATCAGCTGAGAGACACTCAGGTTGCTTCCATCTCTTTAATATTGTGAAAAGAGCAGCAATAAACATCTGTTATAGTTTGTCTTCCATTGCTATGACAAAACACTCTGACTGACACCAACTTGGGGAGGAAAGGGTTTATTCAGCTTACATCTCCTGGGTCACAGTTCATCACTGTATTAGTCAGGGTTCTCTAAAGAAACAGAAGCAACAGGACGAATATATATATAGCTATATACAATTTATTGATTT
>VZQC01010737.1:1348997-1466473 GCA_009823505.1 Rhizomys pruinosus
TTTTTCCTCTAGTGGGTTCTCATTATCAAATCTCACATTGGGGTCTTTGATTTGTTTGGAGCCGAGTTTTGTGCAATGTGAGAAATAAATACCTATTTTTATTTTTCCGTGTATTGAAATTCAGGTTTCTCAGTGACATTTATTGAAGAGACTCTCTTTTCTCTGAGATTATATATGTATATCTTTTATATATTATATATATATATTTTCTATGAGAATATATATATATATATATATATATATATATATTTGTTGTCATTGGGTAGTGTTCTAGTTTCCTTTCAATTGCTAATTGCTGTGATAAACACTCTGACCAATACTAACTTGGGGAAGAAAGGGTTTTACATCTCCCAGGTCACAGTTCATCACATAGGGAGCCTAACATGAACTCAGGCCAGGAACCTGGAGGCAGGAGCTGAAGCACAGGCCATGGAGGAATGTTGTTTACTGGCTTGCTCCCCTGGCTCATGCCCAGCCTGTCTTCTTATATGGTACACAACAACCTGCCCAGAGTGGCACCACTCATTGTGGGCTGGGCCCTCCCACACAGCTCGACCATCAAGACAATACTCCACAGATGTGGCCACAGGCCAATCCAATGGAGCCAATTCCCAGGTTGAGGCTCCCTCAACCCAGGTGTGTCAAGCTGACATTAAAGCTATCCAGCACAACATTCATGTGCAATTATCTTTGCAATAAGATGAATCCTTTGGATATACACAAAGGAGTGGTATGGATGATTCAAATGGTAGTTTCATTTTTAGTTTATTTTTTTAATTTTATTTATTTCTGTATGTGTATGAATGTACTGTCTGCATGCAAGTCTGTGCACCCGTGTGGTGCAATGCTGCGGAGGTCAGAAGAGGGTCTCGGATTCCCCTGGAACTGGAGTTCTCCTGGAATTGGAGTTTCAGACGGTTCTCGGCCGCCATATGGGTGCTGGGGATCGAATCCGGGTCCTCTGTAAGAGCGGTCGGTGCTCTTAACCGCTAAGCCATTATTTTTAGTTTTTTGAAGAGTTTTCCACATTGCTTTCCACAGGGGTTGCAGGAGTTTCCAGTTCCACCAGCAGTGGGTGAGTGTTCCCCTTTCTCTGTAACTTTTCCAGCATTTGGTATCATTTCTGTTTTTTGGTTTTTTTTAATCTTATGTTGGAGAACAGAATGGTTTAGTTTAGGAGCAAGTTGAGCTTGAGACTTTGAAATCTAGACTGTTTCTCAGATAATGGAGAGAAGCTGAAAACAGTATATCATGAACCCTAGCAGGAAGAACACTGTGTGGCTAATAATGAGCAAGCAGCTGGGTGAGGGGCTCTGAGGTTCCTTGTTCCGAGAAAGACATCTTGGTTAATGAGCTTCAGTAGTTATCTTCCCCAGTCAGGTCCTTAATGCAAAGCCTCTCCAACTTCTTTGTTAAAAGGTCACATGTCTCATTTTTTCAAACTTTTTCCTAGAATTTTGCCTTTTCGTGGGCTTACAAATGGCTGCCAGCTTGTTATCTATATAAACCTGAGTCCTTGGGGGAAATAAACAGATTCTCCACACTAAGACAGAAATCCTCGGAGTGACCATTCAACGAGTGTTGTTTCAATCCATCCTCCTGGGATGGGGGACATCCATCTACAATCAATGGAAACCTCCACAATCTTACTGTTTTCTTCAGGGTTCCAGCCCCCAAGAGTTTACCCAGGGCCCAGTAGATTTCCCCACACCTCTGGTGGACTTAGTGGATTAAAAAAAAAAAGACTACCTGAAGTTGGTAAGGAAATTAGTTTCAGGCTTCACATTGAGGCCTTTGATGCATTTGTAGTTGATACAGGTACTGATCCAGTTTTGCCAACGTTTGTTTGAGATGGGGTCTTTCCTACATTGAGTGTTCTTTAATTCTTTCTCCAATATCAGGTGGCTGAAATTGCCTGTACTCAGTTTTGGGTCTATTTTTTTTTATTATTATTTATCTTTGTATGTGTATGAATGTACTGTCTGCATGCAGGTCTGTGCACCCGTGTCGTGCAATGCCGCGGAGGTCAGAAGAGGGTCTCGGATTCCCCTGGAACTGGAGTTCTTCTGGAATTGGAGTTACAGACGGTTGTTAGCCTCCATGTGGGTGCTGGGGATCGAACCCGGGTCCTCTGCAAGAGCGTCGATGGTCTTAACCGCTAGGCTATCTCTCCAGTCCCTTGGGTCTATTTTTGTGCCAATACCATGCTGTTTTCATGACTATAGCTCTGTAATATAGTTTGAAATCTGGTATAGTAATTCACCCTCCATTGCTGTTTTGTGCTCAGGGTTGTTTGGCTATCCAGGGTCTTTTGTGCTTCTGTATAAATTTTAGGATTTTTTTTCAATTTTGTAAGGAATGTCATGAAGATTTTGATTGTTATTGCATTAAATCTGTATATTTCTTTGGGTAGGGTGGTCATTTTTACTATATTATATTAATTCTTTCAATCCATGAGCATGAGAGGTTATCACATCTTCTGGTCCCTTCCTCATTCTCTTTCTTCAAAGATTGAAAATTTTCATTGGATAGATCTTTAATGTCTTTGGTCAGTTTTATTCCAAGATATTTTTTGAGGCTCTTGTGAATGGGAGAGTTTCCATGTGCCCATTCTCCAATTGCTTGTTATTGGCATATAGAAAGTTTACTTATTTTTGTAGATTAATTTTGAAACCGGCCATTTAAGTCATTTATTTGTGCTCTTTCTTTGTTTTTAATGTAGGAACTTAGAGCTATAAATTTCCCTCTTAAGATTTAAAATTGTCCCAGAGATTTTTGTGTGTTGTATTGTCCTTTTAATTTAATTACAGGAATATCTTTATTTCTTTCTTAATTTCTCCTTTGACCCATTCGTTATTCAGGAGTGTGTTATTTAATCTCTATGAAGTTCATGTTGTTATTATGGCTTTTTATGGTGTTGATATTAAGTTTTATTGCATTGTAGTCTAATAGAATGCATGGAATTATTTCAATTTTTTGTATTTGTTGAGGTTTGTTTTGTGCCCCAGTATGTGGTCAGTTTTGGAGAAAGTTCCATGGTATGCTGAATAGAAAGTATATTCTTTGGTGCTTGGGTAGAATATTTGGTAGATGTCTGTTAGGTCCATTTGATGTATGTTATTGCTTAATTCAGATGTCTCTGTTTATTCTTTGTCCAAGTTGACCCATCTAATGGAGACTGTGGGGTATTGAAGTCCCCTACTAAAAGTGTGTCAGGATTTATTTGTGTCTTAAGTACTTCATTCATTCTGTTGCTGAGGCTTTGTCTTCTTGTTTCCAAGTGGTGTACTGAGTATTTCACTTCCTTCTTCACTTCAGCCTTAGTTTTCTTTAGTATTTCTATCTCTTTTGTGAACTGAGAAGTTTATCCCTATCTTATTTTAGTTCTTTGATTTGTTTGTGTGTTCTTTAAATTCCTTGAATTTTTTCGATCACTGTTCTAGTTAGTCTTCCATTGCTGTGACAAAACACTCTGACCAACACCAACTTGGGGAGGAAAGGGTTTATTCAGCTCACCTCTCCTGGGTCACAGTTCATCACTCAGGGAGCCCAAAGCAAGAACTAAGGGCAGGAACCTGGAGGCAGGAGCTGAAGCACAGGCCATGGAGTTGTGCCGTTTACTGGCTTGCTCTCCTGGCTCATGCCCAGCCTGCCTTCTTATACCCTACACAACAACCTNGCTCTTAACCGCTAGGCTATCTCTCCAGTCCCTTGGGTCTATTTTTGTGCCAATACCATGCTGTTTTCATGACTATAGCTCTGTAATATAGTTTGAAATCTGGTATAGTAATTCACCCTCCATTGCTGTTTTGTGCTCAGGGTTGTTTGGCTATCCAGGGTCTTTTGTGCTTCTGTATAAATTTTAGGATTTTTTTTCAATTTTGTAAGGAATGTCATGAAGATTTTGATTGTTATTGCATTAAATCTGTATATTTCTTTGGGTAGGGTGGTCATTTTTACTATATTATATTAATTCTTTCAATCCATGAGCATGAGAGGTTATCACATCTTCTGGTCCCTTCCTCATTCTCTTTCTTCAAAGATTGAAAATTTTCATTGGATAGATCTTTAATGTCTTTGGTCAGTTTTATTCCAAGATATTTTTTGAGGCTCTTGTGAATGGGAGAGTTTCCATGTGCCCATTCTCCAATTGCTTGTTATTGGCATATAGAAAGTTTACTTATTTTTGTAGATTAATTTTGAAACCGGCCATTTAAGTCATTTATTGTGCTCTTTCTTTGTTTTTAATGTAGGAACTTAGAGCTATAAATTTCCCTCTTAAGATTTAAAATTGTCCCAGAGATTTTTGTGTGTTGTATTGTCCTTTTAATTTAATTACAGGAATATCTTTATTTCTTTCTTAATTTCTCCTTTGACCCATTCGTTATTCAGGAGTGTGTTATTTAATCTCTATGAAGTTCATGTTGTTATTATGGCTTTTTATGGTGTTGATATTAAGTTTTATTGCATTGTAGTCTAATAGAATGCATGGAATTATTTCAATTTTTTGTATTTGTTGAGGTTTGTTTTGTGCCCCAGTATGTGGTCAGTTTTGGAGAAAGTTCCATGGTATGCTGAATAGAAAGTATATTCTTTGGTGCTTGGGTAGAATATTTGGTAGATGTCTGTTAGGTCCATTTGATGTATGTTATTGCTTAATTCAGATGTCTCTGTTTATTCTTTGTCCAAGTTGACCCATCTAATGGAGACTGTGGGGTATTGAAGTCCCCTACTAAAAGTGTGTCAGGATTTATTTGTGTCTTAAGTACTTCATTCATTCTGTTGCTGAGGCTTTGTCTTCTTGTTTCCAAGTGGTGTACTGAGTATTTCACTTCCTTCTTCACTTCAGCCTTAGTTTTCTTTAGTATTTCTATCTCTTTTGTGAACTGAGAAGTTTATCCCTATCTTATTTTAGTTCTTTGATTTGTTTGTGTGTTCTTTAAATTCCTTGAATTTTTTCGATCACTGTTCTAGTTAGTCTTCCATTGCTGTGACAAAACACTCTGACCAACACCAACTTGGGGAGGAAAGGGTTTATTCAGCTCACCTCTCCTGGGTCACAGTTCATCACTCAGGGAGCCCAAAGCAAGAACTAAGGGCAGGAACCTGGAGGCAGGAGCTGAAGCACAGGCCATGGAGTTGTGCCGTTTACTGGCTTGCTCTCCTGGCTCATGCCCAGCCTGCCTTCTTATACCCTACACAACAACCTGCCTGGGGTGGCACCACTCATTGTGGGCTGGGCCCTCCCACACTGCTCAACAATCAGACAATACTCCACAGATGTGGCCACAGGCCAATCCAAGGGAGCCAATTCCCCAGTTGAGGCTCCCTCAACCCAGGTGTGTCAAGTTGACACTAAAGCTATCCAGCACAATCACGTTTATGATTTTTTTTTAATTTTGTGTCCTATGTTATGTCTAGGGGTTCCTCATTGTAAAACTCTTCTACTGTACTCTTAGTGTATAGTGGAGGCATATTATTTGGGTTTTCCATATTATTTTTTTCATTGTGATTTTGGTATGTAGATTTCTTTTGTTGTTTGTGATTCTGGTATGAAACTCGAGTCTTCCTTTTTTGAGTTGAAAGCTGGCTGGCTTTGTATTCTTCACGTGCCTTGATTGTCTTCTTGTTAGGCTGGTTGGCTTAGGCTTCAGGTTCTCTCTCCTGATTTTATATTGGAGGGACCAGTTGGTTCTCATACAGCTGGTCAGGAGCTCCTACAGAGGCCCAAATCAAGGATAAATCAGATATTCTCAGGCTTCTTTCTAAGGTCTTGTCCCCTACAAACCAGGAAGCACAGCACAATTTGGGCAGCTTGCTGGGCAGACTTGATTCAGGCACTCTTAGTCTGGAAAGGTCTGTAACCCTACTAAAATGCAGAGAGTTCCACTCATCCACTGCTGGTGGAAATGTTAACTTGTACAACCATTATGGAAAGTGGTGTGGAGAACCCTTAAAAGAATCAAAATGAGCCTACCACCTGACCCACCCATATCACTCCTGGGTACCCACAAGACTCATCCTACCACAAAGATACATGCACATCCATGTTTATTGCAGCTCTCTTCACAATAGCAAAGAGCTGGAACCAACCCAAATGCAAATGCCCCTTAACTGACAAGTGGATGACAAAAATGTGGTACATCTACACAATGGAGTACTACTCAGCAGTAAAGAAAGATGACATCATGAACTTTGCAGGTAAATGGATGGAACTCGAAGCCATTATGCTAAGTGAAGTAACACAGTCCCAGAAAAACAAGCAGCGAATGGCCTCTCTCATTTGTGGATGGTAACACCAAATCCCCAGATGAAAGGCAAGCTGTACAACATTATTATATTTATGTTCATCTGAAAGCAACTATGTTGTTACAATGTAAATCTCCTAACTGGCTCTAGAATCCATCCACCACTTACTTTCAGACTCTGTAATTACTGCATATGAGTGGAAAGTATGTATTAATATTTTAGAGTAATATAAAATTAAAGGAGGAAAATGTGAATTCCTAAACATAAAAAAGACAGAGTAAAAGATGCAGGACATTTATGGCAGAATGCATGATCTGGGGTGGGGTGGGGGGAAGGGAAAGGGGAATTTGTCTAAACTGAACTGAGAAATGATGTCTGAAATACACAAAACATCAATAAAAGCATTATAAAATTTTTAAAAAGATGAACATTTATTAAATTTTTACATTTGAGCAAAAAAATAAAATAAAATAAAATAAAATAAAATGCAGAGAGTTCTAACCCTGCAGCAGTGGGTGGGGCTTCATGTGACCCCAAGGTACAAGGGGGGGGACTGTGCAAGCTGGGATGCCCACCACCAAGTGGAAGCCAGCCTCAGGCACTCTCAGGCTTGCAGGAAACAACTGGACCCTGCTCCACTTAGAGGCCTTTGCTTCCAGAATACTGTGCTGCCTTAAAATTCCTTCTGCCAGATAAACTATTTACACCCATTTACACCCATTCTCTCACAAAGTCTCCAGCCATGGGCATCATGCAACAAAACCCTTTATCACAGTATAGAAATGAGGACTTTTCGTCCAGTTCCCAAGAGTACTCATTTTCATCAGAGCCTTATGACTATCCCCCCTATTAAAAGATATTTTATCTATTATTTTTTTACTTTATGTGTGTGAGTGTTTTCCTGTACATATGTCATGTGTGCCTGTGTCATGCAATGCTGAGTGAAGTCAGAAGAGGGCATTGGATCCCCTGGAACTGGAGTTCCAGGTGGTTATTAACTGCCATGTGGGTGCTGGGACTCAAACCATAGTCCTCTTTAAGAATTGGTGCTTTTACCCCTATGCTGTCTTTCTAGATCCCTCTCCACACTGTCACTTTTAACTCCACATTTATATGAACTGTCTGTAACATTTTTTAATTCAATTTAAAAATTAAAAATCTAATTTTATTTTTTGATTGATTTGTTGTGTGCACATATGCACACAAGTGTGTTTGTGTGTGTGGTGTGTGTGGTGTGTGTATGTACAAGTATTCTCTGCATTCAAATAGAGGTTAGAGGACAACTTGCTTGAGTTAGTTTCCCCTTCTACCACAAGGGTTCCAGAGGCTGAACTCATGTCTTCAGGCTTGGAAGCAAGTGTCTTTACCCCCTGAGCCATCTTGCAAGCCCTCTATCAACATATCTGTATTCTTTTACATTTATAGATTTATTCACTTACTATTTATATTTTTCTGTATGTGTTTTGCCTACATGTATTTTAAGTGCACCCATGCCATTCAGTGCACAAAGGTGCCCAAAGAGGGTGTTGGATGCCTTGGAACTGGAATTGTGGGTGGTTGTTAGCTCTTTATGGGTGCTGGGACCTAAACTAGCACCCCATCAACATGATTGACTTCTAATCTCTAACCAGAATTGCCCATTAGATTCTCCTTAGAGTACGTGAGACTTTCTCTAGTTTTTTCTTTCAACTTTACAAAACTATTCACATAGACCATGGGGATTTTAATTCCAAAGACTCGGCTACAGCATTTCAGGCACACGCACAGCATTGACCCACTTCTCAGAACCAAATTTCTATGACAGCTTTCCATTACTGTAGCAAAGTGTCTGAAATCACCAAGCTAAAAGATGAAAGGTATCACTTTGGCTTATGGCTCTGGAGGCTTTAGCACATGGCTGCTTGGTCAGTTACTCTGAAGTATGTGGAGAAGCAGCTCTCCCATGGTACATGGTAGGGAAAAACTGCTCACTGCAAGGCAGCTGGGAAGCAAGAAGAAAGGAAGGCAAAGGGGTCCCAGTATCACCTTCAAAGACACAGCTCCTCTGGGAGCTTCCTTCCCCCCCCCCCGAAAGGTTTCACCCATCTTTGATATTACCAGAGATGAAGGATCAAAGCTTTCACTGATGGTCCTTTGGGGAATGTCCAAGAATTAGAATTACAGCAGTCCCTGAGTAAGATCCAGACAACAATGTCAGAAATTTACACTATTAGTATTTCTCCCAACCTTCTGCCAAAGGACCTGTGACCTTCTAATAATGTGACTGTGCCCTCAAGATAAGGAGGGAATCGGGCTTTTTAAGGGATTACTGGACACTGTAATTTGACACTAATTCCAGTTATCTAAAATATCACTATGGTCTATTAGAATAGGAGCTTATAGAGACAGATTATGAAGTTATAACTTCATTATCAGTCAGTCTATGTATCCAGTGGACTTCCAACAAATCTCATGAATAGTCCCCCAGTTCTGGTATGCATAATTGGAATGGATATGTTAAAACCGCATTTGTTCTCTCATCTGTGGAGGGTGGGCTATTGTAGAAATGGCCAAGCAGAAGCCATTAGAACCCCCTCTAGCCAGAAAACCAGTAAACTGAAAGGCACACACCATCCTGGATGTGAGCTGGATTTCAGGGATGATTGACATCCTCAAGAAGTGGACAACCTACAAGTGGTGATTCTCATTGTCATATTCAATGACCTATTTGATGTTAGTGTAAGAAAGATGGCTCATGGCGAATGACAGTGTTTTACTGTGAATTTACACAGGTCACACCTCCATTCGTTCTATTGGATATGGTTCCATTGCTTGAGCAAACTAATATTCCTGGTAACTGTTATGCAGCTATTGACTAGGGCTTGAGAGCTGCTCAATGGTTAAGAGCACTGTTGGTAAGTCCAGATCCAGAGGATCTGACAGGAGTCGTCTCATCTTCTGTGTCTACCAATATTATTTGCATTTTCATAAGATGTACCTTTTTCCAAGGCCTACCTCAGTTCTCTGAAATCCAGTGCAAAAAGTGGCCAGTTCATCAAATGATCCGTTACTGAATTGCCTGTCATTAAATTGACTTTTAGTGAATTGGCCTGATTCCCTTTTCCCACCTGCTTGCCTTTCTCGAAAATATGTTCCCAGCTAGTCTGATGACAGGAGTTGGATTTTATGAGCACAAGAACAATTTAGGCACAAGGACATTGCTCTGCTTTCTGACACAATTTCCAGTGAGGCTATGGCCACTCATTGATCTTTCATAGCACACCTGTGATCCAAACGGGCTTTGACTTATTTATCTTTCTTTCTGTTACATTAAAATTTTAGTTCCTTGGGGCTGGAGAGATGGCCTAGCGGTTAAGAGTGCCGACTGCTCTTACAGAGGACCCGGGTTCGATCCCCAGCACCCACATGGTGGCCGAGAACCGTCTGACACTCCAATTCCAGGAGAACTCCAGTTCCGGGGGAATCCGATACCCTCTTCTGACCTCCGCAGCATTGCACGACACGGGTGCACAGATTTGCATGCAGACAGTACATTCATACACATACAGAAATAAATAAAATTAAAAAAAAATTTTAGTTCCTTGAGAAGGTCATACCTATGTTTGGGTTATACGCAATCTCCTGCCACAGTTCCTACCAGGCCCACCCCCACTTTCCTATATGTCCAATTTTGTGTCCTCCTTCAGGTCAAATTTATACTGCCCATGTACATCCAGATGTGTGGCCACCACTGGAGGGTGGTTGATATCAGGAGCCACCCACTTAAAGAAGACTGACTCTCCTCCCAGCAGTGATCAATTAGTGCACTGCTCCTTATCCATTTCCTTTTCTTCCTGCCCTCCCAAGTGTAACAAGCCCCTTTGTACCCTTCTCCCTGGGAATGTCCTATGATCCACAAGGTACAGACCTTCTTTGGCAACATTCAGGGCAGGTACATATTATCCTCTCCTTTCTGCAGGGCTGGGTATTGACTGGGGCCCTACATCATGCACTCACCTACACCCCACTGGGGCTGTCAGTGAACTCTATAAATATAGAGAATACCTCAAATCAGAAGGATGGGTTCCCTTGTCCTCCAGGATTACCAGATGACTAAAGCACATTTTCTGAGTCAGTCAGTTAAAGGATCAGAGAAGCAGCCAGCCAGGCACACACCTATCAGACTTAATGACAAAGAGCAGCTGGGCAAGGAAGGAGGGCAAAGGGGTTGGAGTTTTCAGAGTTCCAGCCTCAATTCCCACCAGCCATTGGCTGCCCATGCTCTCCACAAATTCCAGGGTTGGTTATTGAAGGAAGGAGGGGGGATCATAGACTGAGAACCATGCAAGGCAGCCAAACAAATTATTAGAACTAGTATTAGTCTCTTACCTGTATCCCATTTATAACTGATAAACCCTCGCTGATGTATATCTATCTGTAAGAGACTGATTTATGTAGTGGCTCAAATCACATATCACACACAAAGAGACTTACACAGACACACGAAGACAGACACACAGACACACATACATGCAGTCACCCACAGACAGAGAAACACACACATACACACACACACACACACACACACACACAGCTGGCTGTGTTAGGATGTTTTGATCAGCGATTATGGAAGCAATATATAGCTCCTGCTGGCTGTGAGGCTCTAGGAAGACCTGGCTTGACTCCCAGCTCTGCTCTAGTTTACCTTCCATCTGAAAGCTGCAGTGCTGAGGAAGTGGCCATAACAGACGGCGCTCAGGAGCTAGCCAAAGCACCAAAGCTAGCCTAGGCACCACCACCCTTTTCTCCCTCTTCTCTGTCTCAAACAGTGACTATAATCTAGCAAAAACACCACCCTGCTGACCGCTGGGAAAATAATGGGTGAGAGGAGCCAGGAATGAAAATGACGTTAGGAGGCCCTGCTTTATGACCCTGTGTCATTGGCAGCTTCCCACCTCAGGCTCCAAGATACCCCCATCACCCACTTCAGTGCAATCTTAAGTGTTTTCTCCTTACTCTGAGATGTATGTGGGGTATTTAGTGTTGTTGGAGGACCTGGCCCCACGTGCTCCTTCAAAAGTAGCATGGCCTCAATCCAGAATGAATGAGGCCCCATGTGCTCCAGTGTCCAGGGGGATGGGTGAGAATTAGCCCCACACCCAGCACCCTGACTTGCTCGCCTCTCGTCATCTTCTGGGAGCAGCAATAGTGAGCATTGTGTTTTGGTTTTTTATTCCATAAAGTGGAGATAAGAAAATAGACATTTCACAATGATGTTGCTGCCCTTATGAGAACTGTGAAAGCACTCTCGTCACAGTCCCCAGCAAATTCTAATTGCTTGATAAGTCTATGCAAATTATAGCCCTGTCCAAATGCAAGCAAATGGTTCTGAATACAAAAGTGTGGGTTTGAATGTCAGATATTCTCATTTTATCTCCTAATATCTCATTCTGTGACCTTAGGAAATGTATTTCATTTTTTTCCCCAGGAAGATGTGCTCTGACTCTTCAGTTTGTTGTTCAGTTATCTAAGATGTGACAATTCTGAACTGAGTTTTGGCATTCTCTCATTATGCTCACTTCCACTCTTTTTCTCTTATCCTTCCCTGACCTCTACACTAGGAACAGAGTGATGGGGAAATTTAAAAGAACTAGGTACAAGAAAGAACTGGAAATGAATCTTTGAGCAAACTTCCTAGCTAAAATTTCTTTCTTTGACTCCTTGTGCTTGAGTAATTCCCTCCCTGTTCCTTCTGATGGTACTTGGATGGACAGAGAAGTACATGCAAGCGTCGTGTTTAATCAGAATAACCCTGTCCTCAAGCCACTTTGCTCATAATCTCTTGGAGATGCAATTATGATCCCAGTAGACCACGTGTGCTCAGGAATAGGAGGGGAAATCTCCCTCCTCCTCACCAACTTCAAGGCCACCTGGGAACTCGACAGATGTGAGAAGGCATCTAGGAGCTGTGGTTTGGAAGGAATCCCCCTGCTGGCCTGTTCTCTCCTTCACATCCCACTTAATCCAGATGCATTTCACTCAAAGCAGCAATTTCGTGATGAGAAGAATCTGTCTCCGATGGAGCACATTCCTTTGTTGTCTCTAGAGGGCGCTCGGGATCCGCCGAGCATCAGCCAACACACCCGAAATCACAATGAAGAGTAGAGATCAGGGAAAGAACGCTACAAAAGGAGCTGAAAGAACAAGAAAGCAAAATCCCGATCAGAATCCCTTCCCTTTGAGGAAGGAAACTTTGACTTAATTCTCCGACTTGGGCCACATTACTGCAATGAGCATTTGGCCATGAGCCAGGAAGTGTTTAGAGAGGTAGACTGCTGTATGCCTTCCACTATGGCGAGTGCAAAGGGTAACTAGCTGAGTGTGAGAGTGTGGCAGCTGTAACTGCTCAAGGTTACTTACACCTTGTTATGCTGTTCAAGATGATTTCCAAATTTTGTATCTCATCCACACAGCAATACAACAGGATAAATTAAATTTCACCATATTCATTTTATCAGTTGTTAGAGAAACTCAATGTTCTGTCCTTTTGGTATTTGAACCAATGTCACGGCCATGATTTTTCCAGTTCTTTTCTCGGGCTCCCAGGAAGTCCATACTTTAGTTAAGTAAGTATTGACTCCTACATACAAAGCAAAATAGCAATGCATAATGTCAATCAAAAAATACACCCTATGAAAGAAAGTTCATAAAGTCATAGACTTTCAAAGCAAAATATGACCTAAATGGCTCCAGCACAAATCAATGCCAAGAGTCCCCTGTGGCTTCTGCTTAAACACCCCATTCACAGGGAGTCTCCTACTTCACAAATATATCCTTCCACTCGTGAGCTGTTCAGACTGCTAGCAAGATTTTCCTAGTGTGACCCCAAGTCTGAATCCCTGAATCTCCCAGACAGATCATCAAGCCTTTCTTCACAGTCACAGAGGTGGCCAGTCTTTATTTCACACACCAGCTTTCCATAAACCCACCAAGCAGGATCTGCCCCTTCATTCCTCATTTCTAGGTAAAAACAAAATCCAAGTTTCTTCCACATGCCTTCTCTGATACAGGTTTTAGGTTTGCCTAAAATTCTAGGTGTTGTACTTTAAAATTTTTTTTATTAATTTTATTTATTTCTGTATGTGTATGAATGTACTGTCTGCATACAAGTCTGTGCACCCGTGTCGTGCAATGCCGCGGAGGTCAGAAGAGGGTGTCGGATTCCCCTGGAACTGGAGTTTCAGACGGTTCTAAGCCGCCATGTGGGTGCTGGGGATCGAACCCGGGCCCTCTGTAAGAGCGGTCGGCGCTCCTAACCGCTAGGCCATCTCTCCAGCCCGGTGTTGTACTTTTAAAGGCAGATTCCAATTAGAGTAAATGCCTGCTTACCACACGCACAAATATCAGCCCAGTTTTATCCCATGCATTAACAAAGACAGTAATTTGGGTAGAATTTGCAACTTGCCTTCTATTCTTTTTTTTACATTTTTTAATTTTTTTTATTTATTTCTGTATGTGTATGAATGTATTGTCTGCATGCAAGTTTGTGCACCCGTGTCGTGCAATGCCGCAGAAGTCAGAAGAGGGTCTCGGATTCCCCTGGAACTGGAGTTCTCCTGGAATTGGAGTTTCAGACGGTTCTCGGCCACCATGTGGGTGCTGGGGATCGAACCCGGGTCCTCNGAACGCTTTAATCCCAGCACTCAGGAAGCAGAGGGCGGCGGATCTCTGTGAGTTAAGGGCAGCCTGATCTACATAGTGAGCTCCAGACCAGCTGGGACTTAAGGGAGACCCTGTCTCAAAAAGACCAAAAAAAAAAAAAAAAAAAAAAAAAAAAGAAAAGAAAAAGAAATAGCTATACATCCATAATCACCACTCAAATGTTCCATGTTATTAACATGATAGAAAAAAGAAGTTGGGCTGGCGAGATGGCCTGCGGTTAAGAGTGTCGATGCTCTGTACAGAATTGAAAAGATAAAAATTCAGTAGGCTTCTTTGTTTAAGCAGAGTTTAAACAGAGGAGTCTGTTAGCTATTCCTATAGGCTGAATCTTGCTCCATAATTGTTTTTTAAGGAATATGAGTTGAGATTTTTTTTTGGTCTTTTTGAGACAGGGTCTCCCTTAAGTCCCAGCTGGTCTGGAGCTCACTATGTAGATCAGGCTGCCCTTGAACTCACAGAGATCCGCCTGCCTCTGCTTCCTGAGTGCTGGGATTAAAGGCGTGCGCCACTATGGATGTATAGCTAGTTCTTTAACGAGAACTTAAAGAAGAGACAACTGTGATATTGATCTTCGCAGCCTCAGCTGGGTGCCTGATACATATTAGCTGCTCGATAAAAATTTCAGCTCTCCCGAAGCACTCATTTTCGTGTGCTTTGTTCTCTCCCTCGAAGGTTGAGGAAGCATCATCAAACAGGGAAGACAGAGAATCGCTCTGCAGTGCCATCTTCTGGGAATGACCTGGCATTGCAACCACAAATTCACAGCAGCTGTGGTTGTCTGCTTGGGGACCTGCTCAGGAATTTGGTCTGTCTACAGTCAGGTAGGTAGGGAGAAGAGCTCATGAAGCCCTTGCCTTAACAACTGAACTAGAGGTTACTAATAGATTCTGGGAGGATTACCCACTGGTGAGCCCAACAGGATCCCATAGTTCCAAACCTATGGTCACATAGATGGCCCGGGTTAAACTCAGTGGATAACAAAATAAAACAAAAAGACATGTGGGAAAAGGGCTTAAAGGGTGGAGGGGATATTATACAGATGATTGGAAGATAAGAAGGATGGGGTGAGAGTAGTCAGAATGCATTATATACATGTATGAAATTGTCATAGAACAAACTTAAGTAAGTCAACAGTGTTCTAGTAAATTAGTGAACACATACACCATATCAGGTATTACCTGCTGAGTATAAACTACATGCTCAGACCATTCTACTCAAAACAATTATTTATTTAATATTTTATTCATTGTTTTTATTTTATGTGTAAGAGTGTATTGCCTGCATGTAGGTAGGTGTACCTGTGTGTGACCCTTGAGTGTATTGCCTGCATGTAGGTAGGTGTACCTGTGTGTGACCCTTGAGGACAGAACAGGGTGTCAGATCCTCTGGAACTGGAGTTTGGCCAGTTTTTAGCTGCCATGTGGGTTCTGAGAATTGAACTCGGGTCCTCTGTAGAGAAGTCAGTGCTCTTAACTGCTGAACCATCTCTCCAAGCCCTAAAAACAATTCTATAAAAGTGACCCAAAGTGCCATTTCATTAAGTTGACACTTCAGCGTGTTCCAAGAGTCTAAGGTTGCCTGCAATAAACACAATACCTTGGTCTTTCTCCAAGTCTCTACCATTCAGCCCACCTCTCTCTTCTCACTGTCCTGTTTGAAACCCAGATGTACATACAGTTCTAGATGATTCTAGCACAATTCAGCTGATCTTTTCTTTTCTTGGCTGGGCTATTGGTGGTTCAATATACTCTGATTCTACATACAATCTATTTACTCTTCCTCTCAGTCTTGGTGCATCCTCAAATTTGATTAGAGAGCTATAAGTGCTCTCATGTGAAATATGGATAAAAATGCTAAGTTAGGCACACCCAAGCCAGGCTCCATCAGCGGGAGGCCTCAGGACACTGCATTCAGCTGTGATTCACTTAGCAGTCATGATATCAGTACTCTTCCATTTGTTCACAGGGACATAAAGAGAGTTTAGTAAATGCCACTTTAAAATCACATGATGTGCATATCTAGAAATCTCTTCAGTCATTCACTTAAAAACAAACCAATAAATAAGGTGATTTGGGATTGACTTGTTCTCAGTAAGTCTCTGGTGCCTTCTTCTAAGCCCTAATGCCTTGCTGAAGTCTACATGTTGAGCCTTCTTGATTCTCAGCTAAAACCTCCCCAATTCCCACAAAGCTCACCAAATTCAGCAAGCCCATGGCTTCTGTTTGCTCCACTATTTGAAAGGGAAAGAATTTTCCTAGATCCTGACCATTTCCATCTGCTTCATGCTCTCCAAAGCCCCAAAACTACTTGAAGAAATTAATTTCTCTTTGATATTTTACATGGATAAAGGTGTTAGGCCCCTGCACAAGTATAGACAGCCAGAATTAGAAAGGTAGGAAAATAGATAGACTGATAATAGATGATAGATGAAAGATGGATACAAAATGATAAAAAGATGATAGATGGTAGACAGATGATAGATTATATATGTGATGGATGATAGATTACATAGATGAGAGATAGAGAGATAGATTATATAGATAATAGATAGAAATACATAGATAAATAGATAGATACATAGATAGATAGATAGATAGATAGATAGATAGATAGATAGATAGAGGATAGATAGAAAAATTGCCTCTTTAGAAGCAAAACCAAAAGAAAGTAACACACAAACAACAGAAAAATAACAATGTTAAAATTTAGGTTACTAATATCATACATATTAACGAACAGTCAAAACCAAGAGAAATAAATAAACATTAAATATAGTTTAAAAATTAAAAAATTAAAAAAGAAGCAGAACCTTAACAGACATGAGATTTGGAGTTGTCGGTAGGCACAGTCCTGTGGTTCACTTCCTACAGTACTGTAGTACTTGCCCGTGGGAACCAGAGATCTTCTATCTTCCCCATTTCTTAGATATTACCACATAAGTATGAACTAGTTGTAACCTTTCTGATTTTTCCCTTTGTTTCTTACTGAAGTTTTATAAGCATCTAATTCTCTTTAATACTTTGCTACTTCTACAACCAAGCTCTGGCTGATACAGGAATCACTCCACTTCATGTCTATGTGAATTTCAAAAGGACCTGAATATTCATGAACATTTTTCCCACTTCTAGAGCAAATGCTTCAGTCTACCCCATGTTCTTCATGCTCCACTGAAGCAATAATCATCTGAACCAGTGTAGATAGTTTTCTTAAGTTTTCAAAATAATTTCTTAAGTTTTGATCTGAGGTTACTAGAAGATAGCAGGCCTTTTTGCCTGTTGCATAATAGACTGTTTAAAAGGTAGGATTGAGGGGCTGGAGGGAGGCCTAGCAGTTAAGAGCACTGACCACTCTTGCAGAGGACCCGGGTTCAATCCCCAGCACCCACATGGCAGCTGAGAACTGTCTATAACTCCAATTCCAGGAGATCTCCAGTTCCAGGGGAATCCAACACCCTCTTCTGACCTCCAAGGCATTGCATGACACAGATGCACAGACCTACATGCAGACAGTACATTCATACACATTAAAAAAAAAAAAAAAGAGGTCTTGTAATAACAGTGCCAAAATCAGGCAGAAACTTGCATTCATGATAATGAGATTGTATTTGGATTCTTCTGGGGAATTTGTACAAATATTTGTCAATGATATCAGTGACATTGGGATAGTTCATGCTATCCCAATGTCAATGATATCATTGGCTCAATGTAGCAATGACTCATTATAAGGGATGCCACATCTTGCTTGGTCACCAAAGTGGTTTCTTCCTTCTTAAGTGAATCAACAGTAATTATCTGACAGGATTCACACAAAATTACCAATTTCATTTTCTGTTGAAATCTGAGAGCTAGGCATATATTCTTGAAAGGAAAATGAGTGGCAAGGGTCCAGTCCCACCTTTGAATAAATCCTAATTTTCTGGTGGGTCAAAGTTCTTATAACCACCTACTTTTATCAACAATGCCATACTCATTACTATTGAAACATAAGCTTGCTTCTTACCTTCCTTTTACACAGAATGCTTTAGAAGAATAAGTAAAAATTAGACCAAGAGCACTGTGTTCAAAGAAAATAATGTAGCCTGGTTTTGTTTCCAGAAGTAGTCATGTTGTGAAGTATTTAATAGAATTAGGCACAGAGTGTTTGTACATGTTAAAATATTACATACAATTAGATGACTCTATCCCTTATTTTTCAGCCGCTAATGGTGATTTTGAGCTCCAGGCTTCAGTGGTTCCATGCTACCCTGAACTTTGGTCCTGGGTATTGAANGGAGCAAAGAAAGAACGTTGGAGCTCGTCAGCCAGTATTTGGAGAGATTTATATAGGACATGTCGCAGTTGAATGGTTAAATGGGGAACCAAAGACGGAGAAAGATATATTCAGGAAGCTTGACTCGGTATTGGTATCTGTTATGGACCAGACATGATGCTATGCTTGAACATCTTAAATTTCATCCAAAGAAGAAAGAAAGGCTCAAGCTGTAAGCAGAGAGCTAGCAAAAGACACTCGCCTTAGTCAGGACATCCAACATATTTGTGGTGCTAGTTTGGTCTTGTTTTATCATGACTGCAGAGTGACTTTCACTGCTACTTGTATTCTTTGAAACTGTTAATGTTCGATGTGCCTCACTGTGAGTGCCAAGAGTGCTCAGATCAACTCCAGTCAGCTCCTGGCTTGTCAGGAGTGGGTTCCTTTCCCATTCTAAACATGAGCAATGTTATTGAAACCCTAAACTTATAATTGTGAAACACTCCGGAGAATCGCCATGCCTTATCAGAAACAGACATAAATTATGCAAATAAAACACTAAGAGAGAACATAATTCAGGGTTAAATTTATTAAAGAAAGATAGTATAAGATTGGACAGTTATTAATTAGTCACTTTTCTGTGCTGTGATAAAACACCAGACTAAGGCTGTCTGAGAGATGGCCTGCGGTTTAAGAGTTGTCGATTCGCTCTTGCAGAGGACCCGGGTTCGATCCCCAGCACCCCACATGGCGCCCGAGAACAGTCTGAAACTCAAATTCCAGAACTCCAATTCCAGAACTCCAATTCCAGGGGAATCCAGGACCCTCTTATGACCTCCGCGCATCTTGACACGGGTGCACAGACATTGCATGCAGACAGTACACTATACACATACAGAAGATAAATAATAAAAAAAAAAAAAAAAAAAACCACCATGACCAAGGAACTTATAAAAGGAAGAGTTTATTTGAGCTTATGATTGACGGTTCCAGGAAATTAGAGTCCATTGTGGCGGGAGGCATGGTGGCTGGATCTGGAGCAGCACGCCGAGGGTCACATCTCCCAAAGAGCACAGGAAGCAGAGAGAGAGAGAGCAACTGTAGACCACGAGGCTTGTTAAACTCACTAAGCCTGCCCCCAATAACGTACTCCTCTAGCACGGCCACACCTTCTAAGACCTCCAAAAACAGTGCCACCAACTGGAGACAAATGTCTGAATACTTACAGCCTATGGGGGACACACATTCAAACCACAACATAATTCACACATAACCACAACTCATTCAAACAGACAGTATAACCTTCCATTGGAAAAAATGTTCTAGTGGCTACTTTTTTTTTCTGTATGTGTATGAGTGTACTGTCTGCATGCAGGTTTGTGCACCCATGTCGTGCAATGCTGCAGAGGTCAGAAGAGGGTGTCAGGTTCCCCTGGAACTGGAGTTCTCCTGGAATTGGAGTTTCAGACAGTTCTTGGCCGCCATGTGGGTGCTGGGGATAGAACCTGGGTCCTCTGTAAAAGCGGTTGGTGCTCTTAACCACTAGGCCATCTCTCCAGCCCCCCAGTGGCTACTTTTTAAGAAGATATTTCAGGAGGTTTGGAGAGATGGTTCGGCAGTTAAAAGTATGGGCTGCTTTTGCAGAAAACCCAGGTACAATTTCTAGCATCCACAGGGTAGCTAACAAGTATACATAATTCCAGTTCCAGGGGATCTGATGCCCTCTTCTGACTGCCGTGGGCATTGCATGACACAGGTGCACTTACAGACATGCAGACAATACACTCACACACATAAAATTTAAAATTTTTACAGGCATATGGCTGCCACTGCTGTACAGTATTTCCAGGCAGGTGAGGTGTAGCTGGTGCTGACGGAGGAGTCTTGCTTGACTCAGGGCGACCTATATTTGCTTCATTGGTTTAGTGGTCTTTGGTAACACTCTCTGGCATTCCAGAGACCATCTGTATGCTTGCATGTGTGGTCTCCATACATCTTTCCCATGTTTACATCAGGTCTTCAACAGCAGGGCCTTATTACCTCTCTTCTTGCAGGTATCCCAGTTTGGAGGCAAGGAGCTTTTACCTTTTGTGGGGGCTTGGATCCCCTGGCCAACATCTCCTTGGTAGAATAATCCATTGTTGATGTCAGAGCTCCTGTATTAATATATTTTGCTTAAGTGCATAACTTAAGGAGACTTTAGCATTATATTTGGTTCTGAATAGAGAATAATCCTTTTCACAGTTCCTATGTCTGTCAATTAAAGAAGGCAGCTTTACCAGTTTTACAAGAGATTACCTCTATAACAGTTGGCTCCAATCTACAGCTGGAGAATGACCTCATTATCATCATATTTCTCCTTGTTCTATGGGGGGAGGAGGTAAGAAAGTCTCTCATATTAAAAACTTTGCAGCACCTAGAAGGTAAGCTTCGTTAGGACTCATTAAAAATAGTTGTTACTAGTAGGATCCACAGAAGGGCCTGATGTCTGCAGCAATCTGAGGCTTTTCTTCCCTTCAATGCCCAGAAGAGTCAATCCTTCTGCTGGCACTTTCTGGTACATCCTACTCACTGCAAAACTGTATTTTCTTTCTCAGCCATTAAGTTAGTGACATTCTGACCTGTTGGAACATACAAATCCTTTCCCATAGTTAGTTTTAAGATTTGAATTGCAAGGTTTTTTTGACAAAAAGTTTTCATATATATCTGTATCCACCTTTTTTATTTTAGGTTTTTGTTTTTTGACACATGAGTCTCAAAAAAGCAGTTGTATTATACATACCTATAGGGTGGAATCAAGGCACAGATTTCATCAAATTCACCCATGCTGTTTTGGGTGACTGTATGTGATTAACTTGAGAAGCAAACTTAATTTTTAAGTTAAATCATCTTATAGGTGAAAGCTCTCTCCTTGGAGGAATCACCCACGGCTGATGCCACAAGCTTACATCCTCTAATGGTTAGGAGATGTTATAAGCCACAGTAAGACCCTGTCACATTTAACAGAAAAAAAAATGTAATTCATGGATTAACATACCATCCAAACATCTGTGTCTATACCAAAGTAACCTACCATAACAATTAGTACTGTTTAAATACCTATATATCTAATTGCTTGTGCTTCATTAGTAGGATTGAAAGGTTATGCCTGGACAAACTGTCAGCCTATGAAAGGAAAGAGCCAGAATTGACCAGAGACCAAGACAACAGCTCCAGAGAAAGGAGACTATTTTGCTTCTCATCCACCTGTGCCCCTTTTCTAAGCCGAGGGAACAATCTGCGGAAGAGGGGGCGTGGTAGAATGAAAGGGCTGTGATTGGGGTGAATGGTGAAACTACAGCAATATAGCCTGGACACTCATTTGATCAACTTGATTGAACATACAAACCCCCCCCCCGCGCTGGATGGTGAGATCCATGAGCTGTGTGAGTTTGGGCACAGCTGCTTGCAAATTGGTTTTACATGAAGGATGCTTGTACTCATAAATTATCACTTATTGTTAAAAAAGAAAAAAAAACTGAGAGAAAGATGCAGGACAGTTGCGGCAGAATGCATGATCTGGGATGGGCTGGGGTGGGGTGGGGGGAAGGGAAGGGGATATATGCCTGAACTGAATTGGAATATGATGTATGAAATACACAAAGCATCAATAAAAAATGAAAATTAAAAAAATAAAAATAAATAAAATTTTTAAATTAAAAAAAAAAATAAGATACTGCCAGGTATGGTGGCACACACCTTTGGTCCCAGCACTAGCACTCATGAAGCAGAACCAGGCAGATCTCTGTGAGTTCAAGGCCTGGTCTACATAGTGAGTTCCAGGCCAGCTGGGGCTACAGGGAGAAGACCCTGTCTCAAAAAGAAGAAAATAAAAAGATACTTCAGAAAAATTCTCATTGAGATAATATGTGGATTGGGCTGGAAGGATCATAGTGAAACAGGTGTTTCAGACAGAGAGATGAGTGAAGGAAGAGGCTTGGGAGGGAGCAGAGGGCTTCAGAGACTCTAGGATATGGAGGAGAAGAGAAATTCATATGCCTGGAGAGAAGAGATGGAGACCCAAGAGGCAGAGCTTGGCAGGCTTGTAGAGTCTTAGCAGGAAAATGGTATCTCCTGTATTTGCAGGTGAATCCTCCTGCTTGCATAGGAAGGAACTGAGTTTAGGGCAGTGTTCTCAGTTACTGCCTCACACCTGCCTTCCTTGGGAGAGGAGTGACTTAGCTATCACAGTGTTTTCTTTGTAGTGAATATTAATTGTACAAAATACTAGCTTCAGCTGGATATGGTGGTACACTCCTTTAAAATCCCAGCACTCAGGAGGCAGAGGCAGGTGGATTTCTGTGAGATTGAGACCACCCTGGTCTATATACAAGTTCTAAGCCATCTGAGGCTACAGGATGGGAGACTCTGTCTCAAAACAAAATCAATAATAATGGATTCAGTATGACATTTTCATTCATGTATGTAAGGTAATTTGGTTTTATTTATCCCCCATCCAATTGCCAACACTTACTTCCTCTTTCTACCCTTCCTCATTCCTTCCTTAATCTCTAACACTGTTTCCTCCACCTTTACATCCTCTATAAATGTCACTTTTAGATTCCACATATGAGAAAAAGCACATGACTCTTGTCTTTCGGATTTTGGCTTATTTCACTTACTGTGAGAATTTATCATTTCATCCATTTTCTTACAAATGAAACTGTTTTTCCCAGTGGCTGATTAATATTGCACCATGTATGTATACCGTGTTGGATAAGCACCCAGAGTGGTTCCATGTTGTGGCTGTCATGACTGCCGCACAGTAAAGGCAAGTGTGCAGTAGCCGCGCTGCATGCCGACTAGGTACATATCCATTGCAGTACAGCAGGGAACATGTGGTTTTAGAAAATGAACTGAGCCTCAACCTTTCCCCCTTTCTGCTCTGCATCCATGGTACCTACATAGACACAAATCCTCTCTGCTTCTCTTTACTGTGGATTTCAAATGAGTGCAGCTTTTGAGAGGGAGCCCCAGGCTTTCCACTTCTGCCTGTGCACCTGGAAAACGAGATACTTCTTCAGCGCTGTCATTTGGACTTTTAGAATGTGTTAATTGTGTAAAATAGCACTCCTAATACGTTAGTTTCCCAGGCCTGCCATAACGAAGTAAGGCTGGAGAACTTACACAGCACAGATGGGCTTTCTCACGCTTCCAGGGAAGCTGAAGTCCATGATCCAGGGTTCAGTGGGTTTGGTTTCTCCTGAGTCCTCTCTCTGGGTCTTGGGGATGGCAGCATCTTCACTGAATTGTCTGTGGTCTTTTCTTCAAGTACAACCTCTGGTATCGCTCCTCTTTTGATAAGGATACCAGTCACACTGCAGTAGGGCCCAGCCTCTGATGTCACTTAACCTCAGTTACCTCTTTATAAGGCCTCTCTCCAAACAGAGTCATTTTGAGGGTTAGAAGTTCAACATACAATTATGGAGGGCCCATTTTATTCTATAAGACCTCCCTTCACAAATTTAAATCTCACACTCCAAATAAATTTATCAAGCATATTTATAGCTTTTAGGTAGGATCTCCAGTAGGGAATGAAAATATTTTTTTTTTGTCATTTTGAGACAGGGTCTCTCTGTAGCCCCAGCTGTCCTGGAACTCACTCTGTAGACCAGGCTAGAGTTTAACTCACAAAGATCAGCCTGCCTCTGCCTCCCAAGTGCTAGGATTAAAGGCATGCACCACCAAGCCCGATGAAAATAATATTTTTAAGGCCACCAAAATTCTTCATATAGATCAAGGTAAGTCACATTGATTGAATTAAAAAAGCACTGAGAAAGTTCCAGAGTTTAAGTAGAAAGCAGTACAATCTGCTTTCTAGGGTGCATTCTGGCTATTATATGAATGTCTATTTTAAACCACCATCTTTTTTTTAATTTTTTACTTATTATTTTTTATGTGTATGAGTGTACTGTCTGCATGTAGGTTGGTGCACCCATGTCATGCAATGCCACGGAAGTCAGAAGAAGGAGTCAGATTCCCCTGGAACTGGAGTTAAAGATGGTTTTTAGCCGCCATGTGGGTGCTGGGAATCAAACCCGGGTCCTCTGCAAGAGCAGTCAGTGCTCTTAACTGCTGAGCCATCTCTTCAGCCCCTAAACCACCATCTTCTTAAAACCTACGTGAAAGGTTCTTTTCCAAGTGCCTCACCAGCAGTCTCTGAGATAGATTCTATTACCCCCATTTTTTAGATGGAGCCCCTGAGATTTGGGCAAAGACCCCCCACCCCAAAGTTCACAAAGCTGAATTCATACCCACTGTGTTTAACACACAAGTGAAATCCAACATCACATGGAAACATGTTTATGTCATTTTTCCAAAAACATGGAGCCAAGTCCTCATGAAGTTGTAAATGAGTTCTACCCTGGATGATGAAACTGGTACCCACATAAGTAATCTATGCTTTGAACGGTCTCAGATACAGAAGCAGTAACCAACAATACAGAGCTTGGCCCCTGGAGTTCATAGGGAATAACAGCCACATTTCACCATCAAGTAATAACAGTTTCCAGGCAGAGTTATTGAGTGTTCTCCCAGACATCCACTCCTTTAGTCCTCAGAATAGATCTGCCATGTTTTTCCTCCAATTAACTGTCCAGGATAGTTATGTTGTCTTAGCAAAAGAGGATAGAAATACAGCCACCACTGACAATATTAATATCAGCCCTCAGACACTATGGATCAGGTATTGTGATGAACTCCTAACCTCTATTAGCTAATTTAATACTCCCAACAACCACAGGTGCTGTTAAGGTTCCCCTTTGACAGAGGACTAAGGCACAAAGCCTTTGAACCAGAGTGGCTCCTATGTGTGACAGACTTTACAGGAGGCTTCAAACCCTGGGTTAGCCAGACCAGTGGATTCTGATCCTCTGTGGAAACTGGAAAAACTTTAAGGCCTACTGAGGCTAAGTTTATCACCCAAACTAGGAAGTCATAGGCCTACCTATGTGATCATAGGCCTACCTATGTGATTATAGGCGCGTCTTTTCCTCTCTTGGCTTCAGTTTCTCCACCTGTAAGATGCCTAAATAACATTGCTTGTACAGCAAGCTTGGATGATAATCAAGTGACATAAATGCAGTGTTAGATTTCTGATTCTGTAATCAGCTATCTTAGACAACAATTTAAAGTCTTAAAGATTTCCGGTGGGCCATGGTCTCAGAGTTGAGTCTGTCATCCCTTGCTCTCATTGCTTTTGGGCCTGTGGTGAGGCAGTGCATCATGGGGAGGGTGTGGTGCATCAAAGCTTCTCACCCTGTGGTGGGTCACTCAGAATGAGCAGAAGAGCCAGGGGCCAGGGACAAAATATACCCTTCAAGGATACGCTCAGTGACCTGCTTTCTACAACTAGTTCTCCAACCTCCTCCTCTTAAAGTATCTATCACTTCCCAAATGCCATGTAAGCTCAGAATTCATCAGATGGACCAAGCATTGATGAGGTCAGGGCCCCTGTGCTCCCGTCACCCCCCAAAGGCCTCTCTAGACCCTGCCGCACCAGAGACCAAGCCTTCAACAAACTAGCGTTTGCAAGACATCTCAGCTCAATACCATAACAAATACTGTGCCAAGTTCCTGTCACATAGTGCTCAAAATAGTCCTTATTGATGACTTGAGAGTTTTTATAATGAGGATACATTCTTGTAAAACCAGCAAAAACAATAAAAAGTATTCCCATCCAGCAATGAATCCCTACATGTCACTTGTTGGAGAGACGAGACTTAAATAGATTTAGCAGAACAAGACATTCTCTCACCAAATCTTCATCTCTCCTGGAGTTTTATTTCCTCCAACCAATTTTAACATCTGCCCTCCTGACACAATGATTAATTCTCCTGGCAAGGAAGGTAGAAATGAAGAGAACGGGGCTGAGGGGCAGTGCGACTTCTCTAGGCTTCTTGTACCAAACTAAAAATATGCTTGGCACAAATCTGGGCAGTGTCACAAGGACTCCCACCTGCCTACTGTACCCACCAGCATTTGGACACATCTCTTTGTACCTTCACTCTTGGAAGAGCTCATCATATAGACGCATTTTCCTGTTTAGACAACCAATTACCTACCTGGGTAATGTGTGCTTTTAATTCAGGGGCTTTTCCCTACATTCGCCACCCATTTGCTTATTGCATTCATTCAAGCAACATTCCAGGAACTAACTCTGATATTCTCAAGTACACAGCTTCCACCACTAACAATAAGAATTGCTTCCTTTGCACCAGTGCTTGTTTGTGACAGGGGCTATATACTCTCAATGTGCCATCTCCCTTCACCACTTAAGAACTGGAGAATGGGGGCTGGAGAGATTGCCTAGCAGTTAAGAGTGCCGACTACTCTTGCAGAGGATCCGGGTTCGATCCCCAGCACCCACATGGCAGCTGAGAACAGTATGTAACTCCAATTCCAGGAGAACTCCAGTTCCAGGGGAATCCGACACCCTCTTTTGACCTCCACAGCATTGCAGGACACGGGTGCACAAACTTACATGCAGACAGTACATTCATGCACATAGAAAATAAATAAATAAAATTTAAAAAATAATAGTAAAGAACTGGAGAGTGGAGGAGACATTATTAGTGTTCCCCATAAGCAATGGAGAAAACAGAGTGCTTAACTCAGCTAAGTGGCTTCACTGAGCTCAAGTAACTTCCCTTAAACCATAAAATTGGCCAGGGGTACAGTTGTCCACAGGGTAAGTTGTCCACTTGCTGTCCTAGTTCAGCTGCCACTCTGTCATCTGGACTAGTTCACAGACCTGGCTGGCTGCCTATCTCCAGCTTTGAACTTTGTGTCATAAGCTATTACTTGCACAGGCAAAGTGAAGTTTAAAACAAAAATAAGTCAAGTTATTCCCTTGCTTAAAACCCATCCAGTGGCTCCTGATAGCCTATACGTACTTCTGCAGCCCTCTGGATGGCCCCAAGTCTTTATTTCTTCTTGGTTTCTCCTTGTATTCTAAGTATCTATTCTTTACACATTTGCTTCTAAGTTTTGAACTATTTGCTCAGCTGTGGCCCTCTCCTGTGCACCCCTTTCCCGGGGGCCGGGGGGGGGGCGGGGAGAGTAAAGGCATCTTTCTTCTCTGCCTCATACTTCTTCCAAATGCACCTACTTTCTCAGGTATATTCAAGTGCTTATATTTTTACTGTACCATTTAATGCCTCTGGGCTCTGACAAATGAGGGCACTGACCTCAAGTGACCCACTCAGAATCAGAGTCCAGGCAACAGGCAGAGCCAAGGTACAAATGTCTGTGCCTTTCCGACTCCACATGCTCATCTTGCTCTGAGCTTTGTTTCCAGGATATCCTCCAGGATTAAAAACAACAGCAGGTAAATGTGACTTGAGGGAAAGATTGTCTCTGAGGCTGAAATTAATCCAACCCACGGACATGGGGAGTGGGGAGAGGAATCTTAGCCTGTCTTTGAGGTGGAGGGGTGAGGACTCAGCAGCAGCTGGACAATGGGTTTCTGCTTTCAGTATCAAGTCTGTTCCTTGCCAACCTTTGTGTGGCTACAGTGACAGGAGCTGCTTCATTAATGCCCTTGGCAAAGCCCTGCAAGAGGATACACCCTTAGCAACGCGGGGTTATCTCTAGGGAGGTGGAGCTCAGAAGAAACACTTGTAGGGAGACAGAAAACTCAGTGGAGGCAGAGATCTTGGAACGCCATGATTCCGGAAATAGGCAGATCGGCTCAGTGAGCAGGTCACCCCACCTGTTGCAGTTTGAAGGTGAAAGGTCCCCACAAGCTCATGCACTGGAGCACTTGATCCCCAGCTGGCTGCACTGTTTCGTTAGGTTTTTGAAGCCTTTAGGAAGCGGAGCCTCACTGGAGGACGTGGGTCACTGGGGAAAGGTCTTGTGGTTTTATAGCGCAAGGCACTTCCTGATCACTCTCTGCTTCCTTGACTGCAACTGCATTGTAACTAGCTGTTGGGGCCATCTCTTCCCCACCATGATGGACTGGGTTCCCTCAAGCTGTGAGAAAACCAACCAACTAACCAACCAACCAACCAACCAACCAACCAACCAACCAACAAGCCGTTTCTCCCTTACATTGCTTCCTGTCAGATGCTGATCACAGCAAAAAGAAAAACAACTCACCGGGCTGAAGAGATGGCTCAATGGATAAGAGCGCTGGATGCTCTTGTAGAGGATCTGGGTTCAGTTCCCAGTACTCACATGGAGACTAACAACTGTCAGTAACATCAGCTCCAGAGGATCTGACACCTTTTTCTGCCCTCCTGGGGTATTGCACACATGCAGTACATTTACACACATGCAGGAAAAATACTCATAGACATAAAAATAAATTAACTAATTAAAATGAAAAGTAATATATCTATACCACCTATTCCCAGCCTTTCTGACTGAACTCACTTGTGAAAATGAGGGCTGGGGAAGGGCTGATAATCACTAAGACCACTTCCTCCTCATGCATTATTGGGTTTTCAAAGTCACTATACTGAGTGGTTTGAAGGGTGGGCTCAGGGTCCAGCTCTGCCTTTGGCCCTATCCAGTTTAGCATTTTAAAAAATTCTTAGCTTATTCTTTGAGAAGTTCATACATGTATATAATGTGTTATGCTCATATCTACTTCCAATCTTCCCCTTTGAACTACCCCAGACCTTTCCAACACAACCTACTCTATCTATCATCTAGCTAGCTAGCTAGCTATTTATCTATCACATATCTCCCACAGTGCTCAATTAGTGTTTCAAATGCAAATGAATATGGACCAACCCACTGGAACTCAGGCATTCTGCCAGTGCCTGCAACCCTAACTCATCAGTTTTGCCCAAAGCTCCTCAGCCAGGAGTGGAGACTCACGAGCCCCTCCTCCAATCATGCTGGTTTTTTGAGGTAAGCATAGCATCTGTGAGTTCATGAGTATATCAGCTATATCATGTCCAGAAGACAGAATTTCACAGCACTCTCCCCCCATCCTCTGGCTCGACGTCGTAAACACACGTCCTCCATTTTGATCTTTACATAAGCCTTTTAAAGGCAAAGTCTCTCATGGAATTTCCCCCTCATTGTTTGCATTATCAACACTATGCATGTTTATTATGGAGGATTAGAACAGAAAAACAAGGATTCAAACCACCATCCGCTTGATAATGTGACTGGTGACCAAATCTGCCATAGCAGCAGAATGGCAAACCTCTCTTGCTGGGCAGCAAATAACTTGAGTTAGAAGCACTACTGTTGTAGCTGGGCAGTTAGGAATGTGTGGAGTGGTGTAGCTTTAGTGTGGGCTTGGAGTCCTTCTTTACTTGTGCAGAATTATTACTGCGATTGATCTGTATAAGTAGAGATGACATCTGTTAGCTCAAACAGCTAGAAACTCCAAGGTTGGCTTAATGTAGTGGCTCCTTAATTCTGGCAGGGCCTGTCCTTGCCTGGGTGTCATCCTCAGGCCACTGGCTGCATCTTCCCACCTCAAATCCATGCACAGTAATGTCTGAGGATAATCTACAGTTCCTGGCTAACCCTTTCTCTACACAGTACAGTGTCTGCAGAATTCTAGAAATTTTCCATTTGATTCCACTTTATTTATTCTTCTAAACTAATCTTATGGTCAGAAAAAAATGTTCTGCTGATTTGCTTGGGTCTGGGTTTTACTACTGGAAATAGGGTTGTGATGTCCCTGATTGGCTCAGAAGCCCCTTCACCTCCATCCCCAAAGATGGTGTGGAGTGGGCATGAGGAAGTCAACAGTAACTCTGTGTTCTTGGGCAAGGTACTAAGATCCTCTGGGCATCAGTGTCACATACATGTAGTGGTAGTGAAACCCAAGTAAGTTTTAATGAAGTGGCAGAACGCTGAAATTGGGCTCAGAAAGTGCAGGAATGTTTGATAACTAGATTAGCTAATTCAACAGGTTCAGACTAGAGTATCCATAGTCTGGGCTTTGACTTGGAGTCCAGTTCTTTATCTTCTAGCTGTGTGGAAATCTTTACTCTGACTCGTTTGATTTCAATGACTAAGTAAACAAACGTTTCTCAAATCCTTCTGGTTTGGGGAGAAGATGGTCTTTGAATTCCTTGAGAGTTAAGCATGTCAAAAGTTTACCAGAACCCAAAAGCCACACTTGAGCAAAGAAACCTGACTTGCTTGTCTCTCTAGTCAGCTTCTGATTAGATGCCCAGGGTTGGAATCTAGACTTTCAGCTTATTAGCTAATAAACTTTGAAAAAGGACCTAAATTGTCAGCTTCCTCCCCCATGAAGTGAGTCAGTGAAGAACAGCACTCGACTAGGCAGTAGGGTGTTTCATCTTAATTGACAGCTTTAGAACCGCCCTGGGAACACATCTCTGGGTATTCAGATGATAGTGTTTACAGAAAGGTTAACTGAGGTAAGAAAACACACCTGAATGTGGGTGGCCCCATCCCCATCCCCGAGGATAGGGTTTTCTTCTCTCCCTGCTTCCTGATTACAGACGCACTGTAACTAGTCACCTCCCAGTCCTGCTGCACAGCGAACCCTCAACATGTGAACTAAAATAAATCTTTCCTTCTTGAAGTTACTTCTGTCTGGTAACAACTACTCATTGTCTCCACAATGAGAAAAGCATTTAATTCAGATACCACTGTTATTTTAAACACTTCACAGCTAAGATCACATTTGTCCTTTCTACAGCCTCTCATCATGGCTTTTTGTTGCCCCATTATAAAGGTAAGAAAATAGAGGCATGGGAAGGCTGATTTCCTGAAAGCACACATTTCATATGTGTAGAGACAGCACTTCGATGTAATAATCTTGCTTCTGAACTCTCATTCACAATAATCAAATTTCACTGGCTTTCATTAACACAGGGTACTCCAGGAGATTCCCTGGTGGTTAAATGATGTAATCCATTCACAGTGCCCAGCAGGATCTATAAACATGACTTATTATTTGTCACATATAATAATTATACAGAAAGATATTTCTCTATAAGCCCCAAAGTTCCACCCCACCGTGAGGAAAATCTGCCTGCTTGGTTGAATGCACTTTTATGACTGGGTTGTGCTGAGTTGCTCTGACAGAAAAGTCCAGTCCTTACCTGATGCCTACTTCCCTGTGCTTGGGAAAAAACCTGCTCGCTCTGGCCTCCTTACTCTACACCTGCCCTTCCATACACTCAAACAAGCCACCCCTCTGCCCCCATGCTGATGGCAAACTCCTTTGTCTTTAGATAAATCACTCCCTCTCCCATGCCCCCAGTTTCCGGGCAGAGCTAAACATTAGCAGAAATGATAGAATCAATTTCAGATGCATGGGTTTGTCTGTGTGCTTTGTGGTTCTGGAGTGATACCATCTTATCAATCTTCTTTCCTGATCCTTAATAGAAAGCTGGTATATAATATGAACTCAATGGACATTTGTTGAATGAACCAGAGAACAACAATTAGGAAGAACACCAATTGAGGACCAAATGTGCACTCTAGTTGTTTCTTAGGATGTAGTTTAGTTATGGTTACAAATAATAAGCATGCAATTTATATAAAATTTAGATGAAAAAGAAGGGAATTTACAGGAACATATGACCAGGTTAATTCTTTGTTATATACACATGCATGCAAACACATATGTAGAAATGTTTTATTCATCTCTATATACATTATATCTCAAATTTTGCACGTTTTATATTTTTTTAAAACTCCAAGACAAAAGATGAAAGGAAAATGTTTTAAATGGGAAAACCCTAAAATTAAATGATTTTCAAATGATTTTTTCTTAAATATTACTGTGGAAATCTAGACTTTTTTAGCTAGGTCATAAAATATATATTTTATAGATAAGTATTTTTGGTATTTGAAATTCTTTGGAAGTGATGACTGAGGTAAACACTTAAGGGAGAGTCTAATTGGAAGATAACCTGAGCTGCAGGATTTTTTTCAGATGTGTGGCCCCATCCCAATGTGTGACTTACTCTTCTCTCAAGCATGGGAGACTCTGGAATGATAACCAACCTTGAGTTGTTCTTGCTGTCTGGGAAAGACTACATGGATACAAACATGTTAGATAATCTGAAATGAATTTTGACCCCTCTGGTCATTCGCATAGATCTCATTCTCTGTAGAACATTTTACCAAGGTGAGGAAAATCTAAGGACAGAATTGAATGTCCAACCCAAGCCCATTTCCATGTAGATGGTGGACACATCCTTCTGAGCCACTTGCTCAGGTGGTTAACTCATCATTTAAAGGAGTATGTGGCATTGGCCATTTTGTCACTGTGTTTCCACTTTTATCCAGAATCCCACCCGACAGTGAGCTCTTGAAGGAACTTGTGTTTTCACCTCCTTCCTAACTGATCCATTTCCCAAGTATCTGGCAGAGAAGCTGTGCCTAATCAGTGGGTGCTGGTTGAGTCCGACTCAGCTGAGCAGTGGGTGCTGGTTGAGTCTGACTCAACTGAGCAGTGGGTGCTGGTTGAGTCTGAATCAGCTGAGCAGTGGTTTCTAAACACCGTGCTGGAATCCTTTTCTCCTTCTTCACTTCCATGTTGGATAGTTTTACTGTCAACACACCTGGGTTGAGGGAGCCTCAGCTGGAGAAATGCCTCCATTGGACTGGCCTGTGGCCTTGTGATGTGGGAGTGATGTGGGAGGGCCCAGCAAACTGTGGGCGGTGGCAGCCCTGCTCAGGTTATTGTGTATTGTATAAGAAGGCAGGCTGAGCATGGGCCAGGGGAGCGAGCCAGTAAGCAGCATTCCTCCATGGCCCATGCTTCAGCTCCTACCTCCAGGTTCCTGCCCTGAGTTCCCACCTTGGGCTCCCTCAGTGATGAACTGTGTGACCTGGGAGATGTAAGATGAATACACCCTTTCCTCCCCAAGTTGTTTTTAGTCAGAGTGTTTTGTCACAGCAATGTGAAAAGCAAACTAGAGCAACATCCTGCATTGTCCAGGGTCTGGGTGGGCTTCAAGACACAGCACTTAGGGTACTTCTCAGAAACAAAAAAACGAGTGACAGGCTCAAAGAGAAATGACTGGCTCATTTTCAAGTTGCATCTGACAGAGGGAGCCCCTGAGGGTTGCTGGTAGAATCTCCTTAGATTCCCCTGGTAAGCAGAGAAGCTGGGATTCACTTCCCTTCACCTGGCCTGCAGCCCAGACTCCTCCTCTATCACCAGGCTTCCCCTGCTCAGAGAGCTCTGCTCCTCCTTTCACACTGGCACAGAAATGTCCCACTTGCCATATCCAGCCAGGGGATTCTATGCCAGCCTGCCTTAGGAGAGCTGTTTTTGTACTTTCAGCTTTTGACTTAAATACCTTGGGCTCAGCCGGGATGTTCCTTACAAAGAGCAGTCCTGCATAGATTGCTCCTCTTGTGAGGGAGCTGACTCACCCCTTCCTCAGCTTCGAGGCTTATTTTAGCACACATTTCTGGAGGAGGAAATGTGAACATGATCAAGAATCCTGTGGGAAGAGCCCGAGGTCTCCTAGGGGGGTTCTGGAGGCACCTCACAGTCTCAGCTGCTTCAGAACTCTCCCAGGGAGGATTCCTGTGGAGCTGGGCTCCCAGCTTGTCCAGGTCCCTGGGGACTCTATATGCAGAAAGCCCACCACTTAGAAATGAGAAGCAGAGCAGAAGGATGAACTGCATGTGGAAGAGACTGGGGTCAACAAGTAGGGTGTGAACCTGGTCTTTAGGACTAAATGGAGGAAGGTGGAAGGGAGCTACAGCCAGAAGGAAGATGTGTACAGACTCCCAGAGATCTGACAGTCGGTGACATGTTCATGGAGTTGTCCAGAATGGTCGCAGCAAAGTAGAGCGAGAAGACTAGCAGGGTCCACAGACCCCTCCTTGCTCTGCCTACAACACACATTGCATATTTCTACTCACACATGTTTGCTTAGGTCGCTTCCCCTTATGTCTTTCTGTTCCAACATCCAGATCCTTCCATCCACCCCTGACCACAGCGTCACCTCCACTGTCCTCTCTAGCCTTTATAATCAGTGCCTCCCTTTCAGATTAGCTTTTAGTGCTGGATAACTTTAGTTGTTAATTTGACACACCTGGGTTGAGGGAATCACAACTGAGAAATTGTCTCCATTGGATTGTCCTGCAGCCATGTCTGTTGGGCATAATTGGCAAGTGATGTGGGAGGGCCCAGTCCACTGTGGACATTGCCACCTCTGGTCAGATGGTCCTGGGATGTATAAGAAAGCAGGCTGATCATGGGCCACAGAAGCAAGCCAGTCAGCAGCGTTCCTCCATGGCCTAGGCTTCAACTCCTGCCTCCAGGTTCCTTCCCTGGTGTGATGGTTAATCCTGGGTGTCAACTTGACTGGACTAAGGAACAAATAAGAGAAAAAGGATCTTCGGATTGGACCACCTCAACCCGGATGGCCCACCCCAAATGTGGACGTTACCTTCTGCTGGCAGGCAGTATTAAAGGCCATGCCAGAGGGATCTGGTCCCTTTTTTCCTGCGGCTTGCCTCTCTCTCACTGGTGAATTTGTCTTGCTGCTGTGATCAACCCTATGGATCACAGAGTGTACTGAGACCAGCAGATCTCCTGTAATCCATCAGACCTTCAGCACCAGATTGGGACTACTGAGACATCCAGCCTTGTGGACTGAGCAGTTCCCTGGATTCTCAGCCTCTCCAGTGTGGCGCAGCTACTGTTGGACTCCTTGAACTCTGTCACATGAGCAAATCAATAAATTGTATAGAGCTATATATTCATCCTGTTGCTTCTGTTTCTTTAGAGAACCCTGACTAATACACCTGGGTTCCTACTTTGGGCTCCCTCAGTAATGTGTCACTTGGGAGTTGTATGATAAAATAAATCCTTTCCTCCCCAAGTTGGTTTTGGTCAGTGTTTTCATCACAGCAACTGAAAGTTAACCAAAACACCCTTGCTTTAAGCGACTAGTAATATTATCTGTAATAGAAACAAATAATTTGTGTATGCATTTTCATAGCTGTATTGGTCATTTTTCTTGCTACTGTGATAAAATACCTAATGAAAAGCAATTTGGAGAAGGAAGAGGTCATTTTGGCTCACAGGTTGAGGGGGTTAGCTCATCATGGCAGAGAAGACAAGGTGGCTGGAGTGCGAGGCAGCTGATAACCATGTTTGCAATGGGAATCCAGGGAAGAATGAATGCTGGGAGTCATGCTTTTACTCAGTCCAGGACCCCAGCCCATGGGAGGATGCTACCCACATTCAGAGTGTGTCTTCTCACCTTAAGCCATTTTGGAAACACCCTCACAGATTCACTCAGCAGGGTGTCTTCTAGGTGCCTTGCTCTAAATCTAGGCATGTTGACGAGGATTGACCATCACAATAGACATGGACCTCCAACCCCATTCTTTTTCTGTTCCTGTGGAAAACTCGATTTTGAAGCAGCACCTCACAGTTCTGTAGGTCACATTCCCAACACTGTGTGGCTGAGTTGTTTTCTCAGGGTTTCACCAGGCTGAAATCAAAGCGTCAACTAGACTGTGTTCCTTTTGGGATGCTCTAGGAAAAAAATCCACTTCTACCTCATGGGTCAAAATCAGTTCCCTGAGGCTGTAGGACCAAGGTCACTGTTCCCTTACCAGGAAGTGCTCTCACTTCATGGAGGACACTCACATTCATGCATGCGGGCTCCACACACAGCTCTCGGCACTGACGTAACTTCTTCCTTAAAAGCCACAGAAGCTTGTCTCTCTGAGCACTCCATCCACCAAGCGGAGAGAAATATGCTTTTCCTTGAGCTCACCTTGCATAATCATCCCTTTGAAAAGTGAACGTGCCATAGAACAAAAATCACGAGACCATGTCCATCACGTTCACACATGAGTAGGTGGGGCGTAGGCCTCAAGATGCCCAGAAGCTGCAGGGTCCTCTGTCACAGGTTCCACGTGGAATATCCTCACAGGCTCACATGTTTGAGCACTTGGTTCTAAGCCTGCACTGCTGTTTTTGGAAAGTCCTGCAATCTTTTGGACATGGGGCTTCACTGACATGTACAGCCATGGTGATTCAGGATGACTGAGTGTCTGGTTTGGTTTTCTCCTTCCCATGTGTCCTTGCAGTGGGACCAGCCCCAAGCTCCTGCTGCAGCAGATGGTGCTTCCCCAGCCCCCAGGCCTTCCCTGCCATGATGGACTATAGACTCCAAGTCCTGAGAGAAAATAAATCTCTCCTCAGTGCACTTGCTCTGCCAGGGATTTAAGTAACATTAACAGAAAGGTAGATAATACTTCATCAAGCTCCTTTTATGGAGGAAGGATTTTTGCCTTGCAAGGCCAGTTTCTGAGTCATCCTTGTTCCTTAGAGGAACGAAGAGATTCCCATCTAAGAGGAATGAGCTTTAGAGCCACACTTCTTGTCCCAGGAAGTTGCAGGATGTGGCCAGGATCTGAGGCTTTCCTAAAGTGAATAGGTCCTAAGACAATCAGGACAGGTAGAAGATGAAATAACAGGACATGCCTGATGGGGTGAGGAGATGAGAAAGGTGAGGTTTGGGGCTATGACTGATGGAAAACTGCAGAAAGGGGCAGGAACAAATGGAAGACTATTTCAGGTAAACATTTGAAAGAAATAAAAAGGGGAATTGAGAACAATGAGGGAGTGACATTTTTGGTTCATTCATTTGATCTTTTTGAAACAGGGTCTCCCTGTAGCTCCAGATGGCCTAGAATTCGCTATGTAGACCAGCCTGGGCTCCATCTCACAGAGATCTGCCTGTCTCTGCCTCCTGAATGCTGGGATCAAAGGTGTGTGCTACGATGCCTGGCTAGGAGTGAGATTTTAAGAAGCACTGTTTGGGGCTGAGAAGATAGCTCATGGGTGAATGCTAGCCTCATAAGCAGGAGGACCTGGGCATGACACCCCACATAAACATGCCAGGCGTGATGGCACATACTGGTAATCCCAATGTAGGGGTGGGGGGAGATGGAGGCAGGTAGAGCCTTGAGAACTGCCAGCCAGTCAACCCAGCCTTATAGGAAGCTCCAGGCCAATGAGAGACCCTGAGGCTTGAACCAAAGGGTTATCTACTTCCACATGCACATACATACCTATGTAACTGAACACACAGACACACAGACAGACGACACAGACACAGACATACACACATGTACACATACATACACAATTTTAATAAAGCATTATTTTGAATTACAAACTTCAAACTGCATTCTTTGGTCTTTTCTGAAAGAAACTCAGAAAATTTCCTTGACTCATGTCAGTTTGTAGACTGCATTTCCATGAATGTGACATCCTGGAAAGATGAGGCCCAGAGACATATCAACCAAGTGTGTAGGTGGATATGTCTTCTCACTAGTTACACTCCAAATAGGATTGTCCTGTAGAGTCTGCAGAAATACAGAGTGGTAACTAAAGGGATGACCATCTGTTCATATAAGTGTGCCGCGGAATGCTGTGAGATGTCGCGAGCTTCCATCATTGAACAGGAACCTTATGTGCTGCTCCTGAAGGCCACACAATGCCAGGAACTTGGAATTCTCTCTGAGACACTTCAAGGTGAAGGACTGCATCCTCATCATTTCTACAGCTCCTGTTCTCAAAGGAGAGCATCCACACTCAAGTGAGCAAATACAGCAATTAAGGTGGGGTTTTACAAAAGTTTAGAAAATAACTGAAGACTCATGTCTCTCCAAGAATCCTCCAAACCTTCAGTGCCAGATGGGGACTGCTGAGACATCCAGCTTGTGGACTGAACTACTACTGGGGTTTCAGCCTCTTCAGAGTATAGACTGCCATTGTCGGACTACCCAGGCTGTATCATGGAGACCAATACAGGTAGATCAAGACAGGACGTGGTGCTTACTGGACCTCATTTGGTGATCATGGAAAGGGAAAACCCCAGTGTGGAGCACAAGGGCAGGACTGATGGTGGTTTGGGCTTGCCAAGGAGGAGCCTTCAAACACTTCCTTAAGGAAAACATGACATCTTTCAGTCTAACAAAGAAAAAAATAACTAAAAAATAAATCACAAGCTGAAGATGCTAAAACCTATGACATCATAGTCTTGATATATGTGTGGCCTGCGTATATGCATATATTGGAATGAAACAAATTGGAAGGAACAAAAATAACAAAAAAGACTGGATCAAAGAGCTGCCTGAAACAGTAAATTTCTGCAGCAAAAATTTTAAGAGACTGAAAAAAAGATGAAAAACATGTATAGCAGAATGCATGAGCTCTGGTGGGTCTGGGGGGGCAAGGATGGGGGAAATGGGTCTAGATTTGATTGGGAAATGTTGTATGAAATGCACAAAGCTTCAATAAAAATTGGCTTTGAAAAAAGAAAAAGAAAATAAAGAAGAGTTTAGAAAATATCCTAACAGATGATTTGTTTTCCTTGTTGTGGGTAAATTCCAAAGCCAGGGGTTTAGTTAGGCATTCTGGATGTATACTTCCTTAACTGCTACAGTAGTGCATAGAAGGATTGTATACTGTGGATTTTATGCCTTGAAAAGAATAATAAGACCTTAGAAGAACACAGAAAGAGTTCATGTAGAACCTTATCTATCTCCTTCAGGCAATAGAAGGCATAGCAGAAACTATAAACCTTGCTTCTAAAGAATGGTTGATGAACAAAGAGAATTAGATCCTCAAGGGAACTTGTTACACAAGGAGAACTTAGGTACCATACCCAAGATAGTAAATCAAAAACTGCCTTTTTTGTTGTTGTTCTTGAAAAGACAGGGTCTCCCTGTAGCCCCAGCTGGCCTGGAACTCACTCTGTAGACCAGGCTGGCCTTGAACTCACAGAGATCTGCTTGCCTCTGCCTCCCAAGTGGTAGGATTAAAGGCGTGCACCACCACACCCAGCTCAAAGAAGACTTCCTTTTATTTTTTATTTTTTAAGGGATTCTACAATATAAGAGCACAGTTGTTTTCAGCTCACATTAACATTGCTCAGTTTGCCATACAATTAAGTATTTGGTGCTAGCATCCACAGATGAGAGATACCATTCATCACTTGTTTTTCTGGGACTGTGTTACTTCACTCAGCATGATATCTTCTAGGTCCATCTATTACCTGCAAAGTTCATGATGTCATCTTTCTTTACCGCTGCGCAGAACTCCATTGTGTAGATGTACCACATTTTCTTTATCTACTCTTCAGTTGAGGAGCAAAGACTGCTTTTTTTTTTTTACATAAATTTATTTTTTTTTAACAAATCTAGACCCGTTGTTCCCGTCATTTCCCCCACCCTGCCAGAGCTCATGCATTTTGCCAACATGCTTTCCATCTTTTAGTCTTTCTCAATATTTTCCATGGGGAAAGTTGACTGTTTTGAGCAGAAGTTCACTGTTTGTTTTTTTTTTTTTTTTTTTTTTTGTTTGTTGTTGTTTGTTGTTTCCAAAATGCATTATGCCCAACTGCTTTGTACAAAAGCTCAGGGGGGCCTACACAAGAAATACTTACAACTGGGGTATTGGCACTAGCATCCACAGATGAGGGATACCATTGTCGTTTGTTTTCTGGGACTGTGTTAATTCACTCAGCATATGTCCTCTAGCTCCAGCCATTTTCCGCAAAGCTCGTGATGTCGTCTTTCTTTACTGCTGATAGACTCCATTGTGTAGATGTACACATTTTCTCTATCCACTCGTCATTTGAGGGGCATTTAGGTTGGTTCCAGCTCCTTGCTATTGTGAGGAGAGCTGAAATAAACATGGCCGTGCATGTATCTCTTTGGTGGCGTAAGTCTTGAGGGTACATGCCCAGGAAGTGGTATGGCTGGGTCGGGTGCAAGTTCATTCCAAGTCTTCCAAGGGTTCTCCACACTGCTTTCCATAGTGGCTGTACGAGTTTAAAAGACTGCTTTTTAATAACATCAACAGGTAACTCATTTGCACATTAAAAGGTTTCAGTAGTACCAATCATAATCCATAGTGCTTAGTCTGGTACAGCACAATGAAGCTTTCTGCAATGATGGTGAGTTTCTTGATCTGCTCTGTTCAGTGCGGTAACCTCTAGCTATGTGTGGCTATTAAGCATCTGAGTCAAGGTAGCCAGGCATGGTGGCACATGCCTTTAATCCCAGCACTTGGGAAGCAGAAGCAAGCAGATCTCTGTGAGTTCAAGGCCAGCTTGGTCTACATAATGAGTTCCAGGCAGCTGGGGTCTGCAGGGAAACCTGTCTAAAAAAAAAAAAAAAAAAAAAAAGACAAAAAAGAATTTGAGTCACATGTGGACATTAAGCACATGTAGTTAGTATACATAAGGGAGGAAATTTTTCATTTGATGTTATCCTGATACATTTCCATCTAAATAGCCTTGAGTAACTAATGGTGCCATCTTGTATAGCATCAATTCTAAATTTATTGTTCCCCTGTGTTTATTTCCCTATAATCCAACAGTGCTTCATCAAGTCTTGTTAAGAATCTGGTCTTAAAACAGTTATACTATAGGAATAAAGTGGAGGACTTGTGTTCATTCTCAACTTGGCTCAGAGCATTGGAGGAGGAGACTAAGAATCACTGCAGAACAAGCATTCTGTGATCTGGTGAGTCTGGTTGGTTGTCTTGGCAGCACTAGTGGCTTCTCCAGGAGTCTGGGAATTTTCCCATGTTCACACATGTTGGGTCATTTTCTCTTTGCTGAACTGTATCTACTACAAGCAGCAAGTTCTCCAAAGCAACAATGAAGCCTTGGTTAGGAAACTCAACCCTCATCCTCAGGAAGCCTTCAGGTCTCGTTAAAGGAAAGACCCATCTTCCATACTCCTGAGCCATGTTCCATGCCTCATTTTGGTTCCTACCATATTACACACATAGGGAAGGAACATGAACTTTTTCCTTCACCTTCTTTGCTCTATGACTTTGGGCCTGCAAGTTAGACTGGTAATAAGTTCACAAAATAGTGGTTAGGACTTGGGTCCTAACCTAGCAACTTAACAAAGAACAAAGTTGTAGGCAGGACAAAGGAAGGATGTTGGGATTCTAAAAGTGGCAACTGTGTGAAAGTAGACACGTAGGAGAAGGATCACCGAGGCTTGTTTGTTTAAGCAAGTAAGTCTCAAGCTTGATTTTCTGTTTCCTTCATGGCTATGAAACATGCCTTGACAACAAAGGGAAACTAAAGGAGTACTAGTTGGAAAAGAGGAAGTCAAGCTATCCCTGTTTGCAGATGATATGATAGTTACCTGGGGGGATGATAAAAACTCCACCAGAAAACTCCTAGAAACAATTAGAGTTTCAGTAAAGTGGCAGGATACAAAATTAACCTAGAAAAATCAGTAGCCTTTCTTTACACCAACAACAAGCAACTGAAGAAGGAATATAAGGAGACCTTCCCACTCACAATAGCCTCAAAAACAATAAAATACATGGGAACAATCCTAACCAAAGGACTCTACAACAAAAATTTTAAACCCCTGAAGAAAGAGATTGAAGAAGACATCAAAAGATGGAGAAACTTCTCATGCTCATGGATTAGAAAAATTAATATAGTAAAAATGTTCATTCTACCCAAATTAATAAACAGATTCAATGCAATTCCAATTAAACTCCCCATGAGTTTCTTCACAGATTTGGAAAAAAAATCCTTAAATTCATATGGAAAAACAAAAGACCCCCGAATAGCTAAAGCAACTCTGAATGAAAAATGTAATACAGGGGGGATCACCTTACCAGACTTCAAGCTGTATTATAAGGCTATAGTCATAAAGACAGCCTGGTACTGGCACAAAAATGGACCCATTGACCAATGGAACAAAATTGAAGATCCAAACTTGAGCTCATACAATTTCAGCCACCTCATATTCAATAAAGGGGCCCAAAAAGCTCATTGAAGGAAAGACAGCATCTTCAGCAAATGGTGCTGGAAAAACTGGATCACCATATGTATAAGAACAAAATTAAATCCCTACCTCTCACCCTGTACAAAAATAAACTTCAGGTGGATCAAAGACCTCAACGTGAAACCTGAAACTCTGAAGGTGATAGAAGAAAAACTTGGCAGCAACCTATAAGACATAGGCGCAGGAAAAGACTCTAAATCAGACAACAGCTGCACAAGAAATAAGGTTGACAATTGACAAGTGGGACCTCATTAAACTCAAAAGCTTCTGTACATTGAAAGAAACAGTCAGGGAAGTAAAGAGAAAACCTGCAGAGTGGGAGGAAACCTTCACCAATGATACAACTGACAGACCATTAACTTCCAAAATATATAAACTACTCAAAAAACAAAGGAGTAAGAAAACAAATGAGTCATTCAAATGATGGAGTAAAGACCTGACCAGAGACTTCACCAGTCAGGAAGTAAAGATGGCTGAAAAAAATATCAAAAAGTGTTCAACATCATTAATAATTAAGGAAATGCAAATTAAAACCACTCTAAGATATCATTTCACTCTGATAAGACTGGCTAAGATCAAGAAAACAAAAGACACCAAATGCTGGAGAGGTTGTGGGGAAAGGGGAACACTCATACACTGCTGGTGGTAATGTAAACTAGTACAACCACTGTGGAAAGCAGTGTGGAGAACCCTTCAAAAACTCAAAATGAGCCTAATACCTGACCCAGCCATACCACTCCTGGGTATATACCCACAAGACTCATCCTACTGCAAAGATACATGAACATCTTTGTTTACTGCAGCCCTCTTCACAACAGCAAGAAGCTGGAAGCAACCCAAATGCCCCTCAACTGATGAGTGGATAACAAAAATGTGGTACATCTACACAATGAAGTTCTATGCAGTGGTAAAGAAAGATGGCATCATGAACTTTGCAGGTAAATGGATGGAACTCGAGGCTGTTATGCTAAGTGAAGTAACACAGTCCCAAAGAAACAAAAGGGGAATGGTTTCCCCCATTTGTGGATGCTAGCACCATATCCCCCAGTTGAAAGACAAGCTGAGCAATATTACTGTTATATCTCTTTCTATCTGAAAGCAACTGTGATGTTATAATGTGAATTTCTTAATGAGCCCTAGAATTAACTTACCACATACTTTCAGGCATGGTAATTAATGTATATGGGCAGAAAGTATATATCCATATTTTAGAGTAATATAAAATTAAAGGGAAGAACGTGAACTCCTAAACATATATCGGAGTTAACATACAGTTTATTCCTGGAGGACATAATGTTGGAACATATATGACGGTTATATAGGCATATTTTGGAGCAATATAATTTGGGGGGAACCACAACAACATAAGGACTGGGTCAAAGAACGGACCGATATAGTTAAATTCTGCCCCAAACAAAAAACCTTTGCAGAGAAAAACTTTAAAAAGACTGAGAGAAAGATGTAGGACATGAATGGCAGAATGTATGATCTGGGGTGGGGTGGGGGGAAGGGAAAGGGGAATATGTCTAAATTGAACTGAAAAATGGTGTCTGAAACACACAAAACATCAATAAAAATATTATATTAATAAAAATCTTGCCTTGAAGAAGAATTAATAGCAGTCTGTATTTCCTAGAAGTTTCTTTGTGGATACCAGGGAAAAGAAGTATTAGAAAGGTCTCTCTCTATATTTATTGAATCTCAAATGCAGTTCAAAGCAGTTCTTTGGGCAGAGTGGTGCCCTTGAAGCTGGCACCTTTTGACCCTTTCTGCCTCCCTGTACTAACAAAGCCACAGAAAGGGAAACTGCAAGGAGTAGGGATTAAAAAAAATGGAAACTGCATCCTAAGGATTTCATGCATCTATGTATATAGTAATTTCCAGGACATAATTAAATTCTTGAGGTACACCAAGACCATTTAAAGCACTGGATGGTTCTGCCACTTAATTTTCTTAATAACCCTAAGAGAGCCATGATATTATACCAATTACTTTAGATAAAATAACTGACAATTAAAAAAAATAACTGTCCCTCAGTATTGTGTCAGTTAGTTGCTGGGTTGATGCTTGAGAAAAGGGAATCTCAACTGAGGAATTTCTTCCCTCAGAATGGGCTGTGCACATAGCTGTAGGGCATTTTTTTGATTATTAACTGATGTGGAGGGAGGGCCCAACCTACTGTGGGTGGTGCCTATCCTGGGCAGTTGGGGCGGCTGTGTAAGGAGCGTAACTGAGCAAGCCAGGGGAAACATGTCAGTAAGCAGGATTCCTCCTCCATGGTCTCTGTGTCAGTTATCACTCCAGGGTCTTGCCTTTGCTTCCCTCCATGATGGACTGTGAGCTCTAAGCCAAATAAACTTTTTGCTCCTCGAGGTGCTTTGCGTTGTGTTGTGTATCACAGCAACAAAGAAAGGAGCAAAGTAGAATATCCAGGGACCAAAATCCATGGGTGCCTCCGGGTGACTCAGCATCCACCACACTGTCCTGGGGCCATCAGCACTGGTTATGCTGCGCCATTGTGCAGGATTGTTTAGGAATAAAGGCAAGGAAAAATATCTCTGCGTGTTCAGTATAGATGACTTCCCCCCTCCCCCAAACTTTCCAAATATTCTCAGTCCAAGAATGAAGAGCCCACAGATGGTGAGGGGTAGTTTAAATATGAAACCTCTTTTAGTCTTCTCCCTTGAGCTAAACTCTTCCTAGTGTAAACATATTACAAATGATTGGATGACAAGGGCTCTGGTAATGCTAGGATCCAGACAAAGGGAGTTAATTTTCTTGGAGAAAGACATCTTGAGGCACTAAGATGCCGGATTCTGTGCTAACTTTTGCGTTTGTTGGGTGGGGAAAAACAACAATTTAAACTTGTCTGTCTCTTTTGCTGTTCCTGTCCTCCATATTAAATAGTCTAATCTCCATGATGGTGCTCCACGAGTCCCTTGGGGCTGTTTCACAGCAGTTGGAGAAGTACTTAACATTATAAAAATTTTAACGCTCTGGTGAGGAGGATGCCAGAGGTCAGAACAAGGTAAAGATGAGATATCTGATTATTCTGGGTCCTTTGGTAAGGACTTTGGATGGAGTGGCTCTCTCTTGATTCTAGTCCTATCCCACTGGCCTTTTCTTTTGCTGTTAGTACTTTCTGGGATGATCCCTTGAATGCAGATGTCACCAATGTTTATCTTTGACCATTCTGTGTTCTTTGTGTGATAAACTGCCTGCCTGGTGTCTCAGAAGGGGAGACAATAGGCCCCAGATTAGGGACATAAAGGAAACAAGGTTCCTAAGGCCAGCATTTAGACACTCCTCTCTCTCTCTTTCTCTCTCCTTTCCTTTCCTCCCTCCCTCCCACCCTCCCTTCCTTCCTTCCTTTCTTCCTTCCTTCCTTCCTTCCCTCCTTTCATTCTGAAATTTCAGCACCCAAAGCCTAAAGAACTTTCTTTGAGGTGCCCCATCCTTCCTCAGAACACAGCGAGGGCCAATTGGCTGTGGGAAACAAACTCCAATTTGAATATTAACAATGACTTACAAGATGGGCCCAAATACTTTCAAAGTCCTGGAGATCTTCCAGAAAGCTCCAAGACAATGATTTCAGAAGTCTCAGGAGATATCCTGGTGATGACCTGGTCTGACTCAGCACAATTACTGGTTCCTGTGCATCTGGGTAAACCGACACAGTGGCACAGACGAGTGAATGGTTAGGGTCATGTCTCCGCTGACTGAAAGAGGAAATAAGCAGCATTTCTGGAACAGAGCCAACACACAGAGGCAGAGCAAAGTGATGATGAGCGAGATGAAGCCATCCTTGGGATGTCTGGGTTTAACTGTGCTCAAAGCAAGGCTGTTCTACAGCATCTAGGTGATGTTGCTAATGGAAATCAAAACTCCCTCTGTTTTGTTTGTGGTTGCATTGATCTATGAAGTCTCATCAAATCCTCACAATGTTCCATCTATTTGTGGGTGACCCCCCCATGACATACCCCACTCATATAACTTCTAGGCCCTCCAATCTCACTGTGTGGTGTTCTCCTGATCCTATTCATCTCTGGAGATCCTAATTTTCCCCCAGGGAACATGACACAAACCCAGTCTGCTGTCTGCCCTCCCAACCCTTCTCTCTGTTCTACTTCTCTCTCCTGGTGACCTTCCTTGCTGGCCTTTGCTGGCCCAGCCCCTGCTGAGCGAGCTCTACAAACTATGAAACTTGAAGCCCCATCTTTCCTTCTCAGCCCCCATTTGCAAGCAGGTCCTAAGCCCTCCTCAAGCATGGTCTCAGAATTCATCCTGTCCTCTCCAATCCTGCTTGTGGTTTCTTGATTCTATCATCACTTCTTCTTTGGCAACAACAATAACCAGACAATACCTAAATTTCCCTGTTTCTAATTTTCCAGTACTCAACATAGCCTACACTTATTCTACTCCAAGACACAAAATTGTCTCTGTCTGCTCCCCTCCTTGTCACTAGGAAATGTCCGACAGTATGCCATTCATTTCAAGGTGAATTTTAGACTCTTTTGCGTGTCATTTTTCACGTCACCCTTTGTGCTCTCTGCCCCTGGACACTGCTCTCCACACCCGCCCTTATGTTCTTACTATTCCTGGAAATTCTTTTCTAAAAAAGATTACAGTAATCTTTATTATTTTTAAAAAGTTAGGAAGAAGTAGAGCTGTTCGAATGCATGAGTCACAGCAAGCTGCACTCTCATTAGCAATAATCCTTGATCCTGATGGATATTCTCAAGACTTTTCAAACAATGCTCACAGCATTTTTAATTGAGCTTTTTAAAAATTTCGTACAATACAGTTTGATCCTATTTAGATGCCCTCCCCACATCTGTACCTCCTACTGCCCACACCCAATTTCTATACAAACATACACACACATGCCTATACATATACATATAGGACATTTGTGTTCCCAAATGTCCCTCAGTGTGAGTCCACTGGAGCCACCTACCAAGAGTCTCACCCTAAATCAAGACTGACTCTCCCCTCTTCACAGCCAACAGTTCTTCAGGTAAGTTTGGGGTTTCTTTTTTATTTTTTTATTTATTATTTTTTATGTTTATGAGTGTACTGTCTGCATATAGGTTGGTACACCATGTAGTGAAATGCCACAGAGGTCAGAAGAGGGCATCGGATTCCCCTGGAACTGGAGTTAAAGACGGTTCTTAGCCACCATGTGGGTGCTGGGAATCAAACCCAGGTCCTCTGCCAGAATAGTCAGCGCTCTTAACCGGTGAGCCATCTCTCCAGCCCCAGGTTGGGGTTTCTTACCCACCTCCCCACATATGTGCTTGAATTTTTTTGTCTGACTTTATCTTACCCGGGACTTGTGCATGCTTTTACCATTTCATGTAAGTAACTGCCCAGCTATCCGGAAACTTTGTTTTCCTGGAATCATTCAGCACATATGTTTTTTATCATCTTTCTGCCCCTCTTCTGCAACGATCCCTGAACTTTGGGAGGCAGAAGTCTGATACAGGTGTTTTCAGTGAAATGGCTTAGTAGGTAAAAGCCCGTGCTGCAAAGCATGATGATCCGAATTCAATCCTTGGAAAGCACATCGTAGGACAGAGCCAACTCCCAGGACTTCTCTGACATCCACACTGACGCCACTGCATGTACGCACACATGCACACACACAGCCACTCATCAATCAATAAACATGTTCATGTTTATTGTATGTGTTCATGTATGTGGGTGCAAGTGTGTGTAGGTGGGAGATAGAGGTGTGTTTGTACATGTGCTCACATGGACATGGAGACCAAAGGTCGATATCAGGTATTTTCTGCAATTACCTCTCCACCTTAGTTTTTGGAGACAGGGTCACTCACCAGATCTAGAACTCACCAACAGGCCAGTGAGCCCCCAGGATCTTCTGCCTCTGCCTCCTCAACCCTGCAATTACAGATGCATGCTCCCAGGCCTGGCTTCTACATGGGTAATGGAGATCTGAGCTCAGGGCCTCATGCTTGGGGAAGAAAGTACTTTACATCCTGAACCACCTCTCTAGCTCCTGTTCCCAGAAATTCTATACAGATTGCCACCTCTGTGCCATTCTTTTTTTTTTTTAATTTTTTTTTTTTTTAAGGGATATTCTACACATACAATTGACATACAGTTGTTTCAGATAACATGATGTTACTCAGTATGTCATACAATTAAGTATTGGTAGCATTCTATGTCCAAATTTTGAACAACCCAAGGTTCCCATAGTCAGTTGGAGAAGCTTGTATGCACAGGCATGTTGATCAATCAGGTGTCCAGACTATATTCACCTATAGTCTCATGATTCACCCCTATCCTCCACAGCCCTTACAAATCTACCACGCCTCCTCTTCCGCAGTTTGTTCCTGGGCTTTGGGAAGGGGCACAAGTGGGTGAGAAGAAAAACAGTCTAATTTCTTTGAGTTGTCATTTGGACTCGTCCTGTTCAGTTTTTTTCCCTTCACGGATTGACAGCTTTCACAGTGATACCCTTTTCAGTCATACTAAAAAAGCTCAAGCTATTGGATGTACAGGCATTTAAGCAGTACCATTATTGTGTCAAGCTAAGCTGTGAGCATAGACACAGATGCTTGGATGGTATGCTAATCCGCAAACTGTGGTTTCTCTATAAAGGGTGACAAGTTCTTATGTGGGCTTATAACATCCCTAACACTAGAGGACATACAGCTTGTGGCATCCACTGTGAGTTATCCTCCAAGGAGAGAGCTAATAGCCAATAGATTTTTGGGATATATATAGTTACTTGGCTGCCACTGTTGCACTGTATCTCCAGGCTGTTGAGGTGTAGCTGATATTTTCGGAGGAGTCTTGTTTGTCTCAGGGAGACCATATTTTGCTGTATTGCTGTAGTGGCCTTTGGTAACGCTCTCTAGCATTCAGAGGGCCAGTTGTACGCTAGCAAGTGACGTCTCATAAACATTTTTCATAGCTCACACTCAGGTCTTCGACACCAGGGACTTACTGCCTTTCCTCCTTGCATATATCCCATTAAATAGGCAGAGCCTTATAATTTGGGGGGGCGGTTTGAATCCCCTAGCCACATCTCCTAGGCAGAATAATTCATTGCTGATGTCAGAGCTTTCCTGTAGTATATATTTTGCTTAATTACACAACTTATAAACACTTACTATTGAATTTGGCTCTAGATAGAGAAATATCCTTTCACAGTTCCTAGCCTATCAATCAGTTAATACATATGCCTGTTTTTATAGGAAATATCACTGTAACAATTGGCTCTAGTTTACAGTTTGGGAGTGGTTTCATTACCATCCTGGTTTTTCTTTTTTCAAAAAAAAAAAAAAGGGGGGAGAGGGTAGGAAGGTTTCTCAGCATTAGGTCCATTATTAACAGTCAAACCCAATATTATTCAGAGAATGCTCAGTGACCGTGTCTCAGCAGTCTGATGTTCCTCATTCCTTAAGTGTTCAATGGTCGTCAACTCTCTACTGACATTCCCATCACTTCATCTGCACAGCCATAAGTTGTTATGTTTTCAGGCATTTAGATTGGTGACTTTTACACTGTGGGAACATAAAAATTCTCCTCCCATTGTTATTTTCAAGATAGAAAAAATTGAAAATTTTCAAATAGGATTGAAAACAGAGTTTTCATTTGTATCCCAGAAAGGATAGTACCCACCACCCCGCCCCCTCCCTCTTTTTTTTTTTTTTTTTTTAGGTTTTTATGTTTTGACCTATAGATGCCTAAGTTGTATTACACATACCCATAAGCAGGAGCCAAGGCTAAGCTTTCATTAATTTACCCAAACGTGGTTTTCATTGACTTATGCTATTATTTGGGAAGGAAATTTAAGCTTAGTTCCTTTAATTGTCCTACAAGTAAAGAAAGTGTTATAATGTGAATATGTGTTATTACAGAAAAAATATATAGGCCATTTTATATCCTTAACCCGATACAATTATAATATAAGACCAATTAACATTTTATATTCCCGATGGTTCAATTGTATATACCATTTCCACCAAAATACAACCATTTAATTAACTACAAAACAATTCACTAAGCCATTGAAATATCCTATACTTGTGGATAAAGCTTGGGCAGAGTTGAGAACCTCTAAATAAATTTTACCAAATAAACACTTTGCTCTTTAACGGCTTTAGGACTGGACTAAGACTTCTACTTATTTGGTAAGTAAAAATTAAGCTTTAATTCTTTAAATTGTCCTACAAGTAAAAGAAAGTGTTACACTGTGATGTGTATTTCAGAAAAATATAGAGCCAACCCAATACTAACTATGAATAAACAATAGCATTTTATATTCCCAGTTAGTTCAAATGTCAGTATCTAGCTCCTTTTCTTTTTTCCCAGCACAAGATTCCTGCATATAAAACCAATTTGCAAGCAGTTGTGTCCCAGCCCACAAGCCCAAGGCTCCCACCATCTAGGTGGAGGGGGCTTGAATGTTCAATCCAATTGATCAAATAAGTGTCCAGACTATATTGGTCATAGTTTTACCGTTCACCGCCAAATCGCCGCTCCTACAATATACCACTCCCCTCCTTTCCACAGATTGTTCCTTAGTCTTAGAGATGGGGCACAGTTGGACAAAAGCACAACAGTCTACTTTCTGGAGATGTCGTTTGGACTCAATATCAGTTCGGCTGTTTCTTCCATGGGCTGCCCAATTGCCCAGGGACAGGCTTCCAATCCTACTAATAAAGCACAAGCGGTTAGATATATATGTATTTAAACATTGCTAGTTATTATGGTAGATTACTTTGGTATAGAACAGATGTTCTGGATGGTGTTTAATCCCTGAATTATTTTCTTTTTCTCCCCTGAGAGAGATGACAAGGCCTTACTGTGGCATATAAACTCTCTAATCGCTGAAGGTATAAGCTTGTGGCAACATCCTCAAGTTATTTCCAAGGAGAGAGCAAAATATAAAAAAAAGTTGGGATATACAGACATATGGCTGCCATCTGCTGCACAGTACTTCCAGGCAGTGTGTGGATGTTGGAGTTTTGCTTGACTCAAGAAGACTAACCTTTGCTTTATTAGTTCAGTGCCTTTGGTAACACTTCTGGTATTCCAGAGACCAACTGTACACTTGTAAGTGTGATCTCGATACAATCCTCCCATGGTTACATTAGTCATTGACAGCAGGGCAGACCTTACCACACTCTTTTCTTGCAGATATCCCAGTTTACAGGCAATAAGCCTTAACCTTTTTTTTGTGGGGGGGGGGTCTTGGGTCCCCTGGCTAGCATCTCCTTGCAGAAAATCCGATGCTGCTTTCAGTGCTCTCTAATTAATTATATGAACACTAAAGTAGTGTTTAAGTGTATTGTCTATTCAGCAAACACACAATACTTTAGTATTGTTTGTTTCTGGATAGACAATAATCCTTTTTACAGTTCCTATGTATATAGTCAATTGACAGAAGAGCATTTTCCGTTTTTAAGAGATTACTTCTATACCGGTCAGCTCTAATTTACCATTAATGGATGACTTCATTACCACCTCCTGTTTTTCTTTGTTCTGTGAAAAGAGTAGGAAGGTCTCTCATATTGAAACTGTGCTGCACCTAGAAGGTAAAGTTCGTTAGACTCACTGAAAACAGATGTTACATCTATGGTCCTCAGAGATGTTTGATGCCTGTAGCAGCCTGAGGCTTTGATTCCTTTTAGTGTTAAGATTGGTGAACTCTCTGCTGGTATTTCATGGTACAACCATACGATGGAAAGCTGTATCATTTCTTCTGCCTTTGAGTGGGTGCCGTTTTGACCTGTGGGAATCTTACAAATCTTTTCCCATGGTAGTCTTAAGATTAAAATGTGAAAGTTTTGGACAAAAAGGTTTAAATATATAACTGTATCTCCCCTTTTTTTTAAATTTATTTTTTGACCCATGAGTCTCAGGAAGCAGTTGTAGTACACGTACCTATAGCAGGGATCAAGGAGTAAATTTCATCAAATTTGTCCATTTTTTTTTTTTGGTGAGTGCTATGATGTTAATTTGGAACGCAAACTTAAATCCTTTAGTTAAGTTATCCTACAGGTAAAAGAGGATATTACAAGCTGATACTGCATAACACAAAAATTATAGAGAACATTTGTATATGTTAATCCCAAAGCTATTGTTATATAAATTTTGAGTAAAATACCATATAACCTACAGATAAAACTCTACCAGTTACCAGCTGTTTCTGACTGTGCTGGATAGCTTTAGTGTCAACTTGACACACCTGGGGAATTTCCTCCATTGGACAGGCCTGTGGCCACATCTTTGGAGTATTGTCTTGATTGCAGTCCAGTGTGGGCGGTGCCACCCCCAGGCAGGTTGTCTTATATTGTACAAGAAAGCAGGCTGAGCATGGGCCAGGGGAGCAGCCAGTAAACAGCATTCCTCCATGGCCTGTGCTTCAGCTCCTGCCTCCAAGTTCTTGTCCTGAGTTCCTATGTTGGGCTCCCTCTGCGATGAACTGTAACCCTGGAGATATGAGCTGAATAAACACTTTCCTCCCCAAATTGTTTTTAGTCAGAGTGTTTTATAGCAGCAATTGAAGAGAAACTAGAACACTGACCTACAACACAGAATTAATTATTCCTGTGAGCTTCCCAAGACACTTTATATGAAACAACTTTTATAAAACTTTTCCTAGTGCATTATAATTGGGTTTTGCTCAATGTTTATCCTTTTCACTAGACTTCTGAGACTCCCTTGAGCAATTAGGCCAGGACTTATTCACCTTCATACTCATGAGCTATATGAAGACAAAGTACTTAGCACAGAATAGATGCTCAATAAAAGCTTGCTGACTTAGATTGAGATAGATGAGCCATTAAAACTTTCCCTCAGCTTGCATCTCTTTTGTTCCCTATTCACAACCATCCCTAATTTATATTCCTGTCAGTGAATCAGGTCATAAACTTGTTTGTAAACTTGTAATGTGATACACACATAATGCAGAATCATAATTAGAATCTATTGAACAATAGAGAAGAGACATTAATCATCCTAGCATTATCTGAGCTCATTCTTAGATGCCTGTCAAAGCAAGAGTAAACCAGATAACCTCTAGGTTCTGTCTTGGATTTACTGTTTACTAGCCGTAGTAGATTGTAAAATAAGTACAGCTCCCCACACACCTGTATTCTCTCCCCTGTGGAGTGACCTTGCGTCCCTTCCCATCGAGAGATGAAGGCCATTTTGATCCTATGCATTGCACTGAATGAGAAATTAGTAACTATGATGCAGCCCAGGGCTGAATAGAACTAAAACATTAGTACTCACTTTGCAGACTCTTGTAAACTGGGACAACTACATGCATGAATTAGCCCAGGTTAGTCTCCTAGAGACAGGGTGCAATCTCCATCCCAGCCCCTACCACCATCACTGCACATCACAACTGTCCTAGTTTTCTTTTAATTTCTGTAACAAAACACTGAACAATACCAACTTGGGGAGGAAAGGGTATGTATTATTGAACAACTCTTGGGTCACAGTTCACCACTTGGGGAGCCCAACATAGGAATTCAGGGGAAGAACATGGAGGCTGAAGCACAGGCCATTGGAGGAATGCTGCTTACTGGCTTACTCCTCTGGCCCATGCCCAGCATGCTTTCTTATATAATACAACAACCTGCCCAGGGGTGGCACAACCCACAGTAGACTGGTCCCTTCCACATCACTCGACAATCCAGAAAATGTCCAGCAGACATGGCCAGAGGCCATTCCAATGGAGGGAATTCCCCAGTTGAGGCTTGCTCAACCCAAGTGTGTCAAGTTGACACTAAAACTATGCATCACAACAACCATGGGAGTTAAAGGAGACTTCTTAAACCAACCAGTCCTCAACTGACCCATCTGCCCTGCACTTTAACTGTGTGAATGAGCCAAATGTGACTGCCAAAGAACTGCCACTCCACAGAATCATCAACTAAAAAGGCACTATTATTAATATATAACCAAGTATTGGGATGGCTGCTACATTGGCCATGTGACCTTGAGTGAGTCATGTTACCTGCCTATAGGTTTCATCTCTTTATAAGTAAAAGGGGTGGAATCTTCATCTTGGCTGACAGAACTGTTGTAATGATTAGCCAAAACATAATTTTCAAATCATAAATATTCTATAGATTTATTCTGTGTCTAGACAGAGAAAATAAAAGTCCCTCATTGTTGAGTGGGAGCAGAATCCAGTGATCCTGCCAGAAAGGCTGGGGGTCCCAGCTGGTCACCTATGCTTCTAAACTGTCTGCCAAGAATGTCCTGAATTAGTCATGAGCACCCTGGTATCAGATACCCTGGAATTTCTATTTAAAGCCAAAGGACTCAGTATGAGCTGAGGACTACAGAGATTGCACAGCTGGAAAGTCCAGGCACATCACGGAGAAATAAAGAGATTAATTTTCAACCTCTACAAGATGCCAGGCACCCATTAATGTATCATGCCACTCAATGTCCCCAATAGATCTCCAAGGTGAGTCGTGTCACCTCTCAGAGACAGAGGTCACCAAACCACCCTTTACACAACATTGAAGAGCAGAGCTGGGATCTGAGTTCAAGTCTAAATGATTCTAAATTCTTTCTGTCCCACCACACTTCCTCCTGGAATCTGGCCTAGAACAAAGCTGGGGTGGCTCTGGCCTGGTCTTTCCCAGATCTGCTTACCTGGGCTCCCTTCTGGTCATCAAATAAACAGACCTGGAGCAGTCCCAGTAGAGATAGCAGATACTGGATACCATGGTCATCTGGGAAATGACCACAGGCCCTGAGCCAATTGGCTTGGGGAAGAATGAAGCCCCAGAAAGCAGCTGCCGTCTTCAGATGTTAGAAGGCCCGTCAGGAACAGAGATGAAGCTGATCCTGAAAGGCCTCTGCAGACAGGAACGAAAGTGATGGTGGCAATGACAGGCTGACAGATGTGAGCTCAATAAAGGGAGACTCTTCCTCCAGGCAGAGCCAGAGAGATGGAATGCTTTGGGAATAAGAGAGCTGGCCTCCTCATGATGCGCAAGTCATGGTCACAGGAGGAACCTGAGAACTCAGGGGAAGAGAACTCAATTGCTGTGAATCTTCTGACCCCACTCAGAGAGTTTAATCTGCTAGTTTACTTATACACTCAGTGTCTAAATATGACTATAAATAACTACACCCTAGCAATACTGGCCCCATTGTTACATTCCGTGTCTTTGAATGATTTCACTAGAAGGATCATAGCCTATACGATGTCCTGAAAGGGCCCATGCTTCCACCCCAGGCACATCAGTCTCCTTTTCACTTTGAAAAGTCCTGATACATCCCACCATTGGATTTGCAGAAAATGGACCTTCTGCAAATGGATGAAGATCCACCTAGTCCAGAGATTGCTTCTCTCTTCTCAGTGAGGTCTTCCCTGAGAACTGTGTTAAAATTTATTGTTCACTCATACCTCTTACCTCTAACCCACCTTAGCCTGCCCAGATTTTTTTTCATGGTCATTATAAATTTCTATCACAAAACAACTGTGCTTATTAATTGTCAAGGTTATGGTTATTTTTCCATCTTTCTTTGCTATGAATGCAAACTCCATGAAGGCAGAAATATTTTTTTAAATCATTTTGTTCACAGCTGGCTCCCAAGCACATCAATAACATCTGACATGAAGCAAATATTCAATAAATGTTTGTGGAAAAATGACCAGGATTTCCCTTCATTCCTGCTGCCCTTGTCTCAAGAGCGTTCTTTGGAAAGCCTGTGCAAGAGACAGGAACTAACTAGTATGACAACACTCTCAAAATCACCTCAGAGATGAAGGTGACCATCAAGGTCAACAGAAACATCATTTTAACAGTGCATTCTGCAGAAAGTGGAAGATAGGTTGTCTCCTTCATGGACCAGTGAGCTTTGCATTCATGTGCCTTGTGACTACAGCGCCCATAAAGGCATTCTGGGCTCCTCGGGCATTCAGAATGCTGAGAAGGACACAGGGATTGTAGAAAGTAAGAGGATAGGGTCAAAAAATGGAGGATAGTTCCAGAGCCTCACTGTGGAGGATAACCACAAATAAGCATTTGCCAAGAAATGAGTCTGCATCTGAATTCTTTTTTTTAATATTTTTAAATTTTATTTATTTATTTTTCATGTGTATGAATGTACTGTCTGCATGTAGGTTTGTGCACCCATGTCGTGCAATGCCGTGGAGGTCAGAAGAGGGTCTCAGATTCCCCTGGAACTGGAGTTCTCCTGGAATTGGAGTTACAGACCGTTCTCAGCCGCCATGTGGGTGCTGGGGATCGAACCCGAGTCCTCTGCAAGAGCAATCGGTGCTCTTAACCGCTAGGCTATCTCTCCAGCCCCATGAATTCTTTCAAACACGTTCTCAGGATAATTTCATTCTTTCTTCTTTCAAAATAGGTCTCATTTTCTTCTGTTTCACAGAGAAGAAAAAGGAAGCATGTTAAATTCCTTACCATGCCCAAAGATAGCTGCTAATCGTGAAAGCCCCTGGCAGCTGGGGATGCAAAGCCAGGTAGCCACTGCCTGGAAAAAGAAGATCAGTGAAGTGTCAGTGGCCAAATTGCATGTGTAACTTAATCTACAGTCAAATATCCCTGGTTTGAACTGCGAGCACCTGCTCCATCCCTGGCATGGGCTTCCCTCTCTGCAAACACTCTTTTCTTTTCAACAACAAGGATGTTTCTGAGTAGTGTGGCACTCAGCCCGAGGCAGCTTCTCTACTGGCACAGGCAAGACAAAAAACACTAGCATTTGGGCAATGTTTTAAAACTTACAAATAGAAATATTTTTATTTGATCCTCATAGCAATATGTGAAGTGCTCTAGGCAGTCACTTTTAAGGAAGGAAACTCACACACAGCTAATGAGCTCTAGTGGAGACTCAACCCTAGGCATCTCATGCACAGATTCAGGCTTCTGTTGCTACACCATGCTGGGTCTACATACTCCATTTTCTGGTCCTCCACTATCTATTAAACTTGGAGCATATCTATATCATTGAGTATGAGGTACCTATGCTTAAGTCTTAATCTCAAGATTTCAGTTGCAATGTTGGAAAGAAGTATTCCTTAGGGGATACTTATTCAAAGAATATTTGTTGACTGTATGCAGTGCATTAGGGCTGAGCTGTCCAGTGCAGTCTTAACTGGCCACATGTGGCTGTTGAGCAGTTTATATATTAGTGACAGTGAAGAAATGAATTTTTAATTTTATTTAATCTTTATTCATTTAAAATTGAAACAAAAACAAAGTACAATGTTTCCTGTATTAAACACAGCTTCCTTATCTTGGTAGAAATCTAACTCACTTGAGTCTCTGCCTGGTATAAGATAATTCAGTTGCACAACAATACACCTGCTTAGCACACAGCTTCTTGAACTGTGGGTCATGACACATATGAGACTGTGCATATTAGCGTATGGTCATGGAAAATTTGTCAGCAGTAAAATATCATTCAAAAACAAAAAATGAATTCTAGATCAAGTGTGAAATGAATCCAGAGATCTTTCCAGCAGCATCCACCTATGCCGTACCTCACGGCTTCACCACAGCCTTGTTATGAACACGTGTGTGCATTTGGCACTATCATTGTCATCACACCACACAAAGCCAGGGACCACTCCCTGAAGCACCTCAGCTCTGATCTGAGATTTTTCTATATTATGAATTAGCGTGCTTTAACTTTTATAAAGAGTTCAGCTCTTTTTTCCCCAGAGTTCTAATAATAGTTTATTCTGTTATGTGTAACTTTTAAATTCTAACACATTTTTATATTCTAAATGATTAAAAGATTTATTGAAACTTGACTAACCCAGATGTTTTAAAAATGGAGAATTAAGTGATATATCCTATACAAATAACGCTGGTTTTGCATAGTAATACAGTAATAAATCAACACTCTTTTCAAAGTTCAAAGAAATGGAAAGCTGGTATTGGTTTTTAAGTCAGATCCAACTTTTACAACAACAACAATATTCTCAGGTCAGAATAAAATAAATTTCTTATAAAAACATTCTTCAATTATGAGAAACAAAGCCTTTTATATTTTCTTATTGCCCTTCCTCAAATGCAAGTATCAAATTAGTCTGTCTTTGGATTATAGCACATTAGAATGTTTATCAAGTTTATAATTTCATGATTCATACACATATACATATGAATCATCTTCTTTAATCTCCATCCATGCAAGTTCCTTTCCACATTTATGAGGCTTGTTTGGTTTGGATTTTATAAAACCCAGTGTGTCAGCCTGTGTAACTTTGGGTTTGGATTTGTCCATTGGAGGCTGGTGAGCTCCTTAGTATGTACCCAACTGAAGACAATGACTCCATCAGAATCCATCATAACCAATGGTTCAATAGGGAAGGCCAGAGCTCCACAGACTCCTCTCCAAACCATCCAGTGACTGTTGACAGGCCCAGTCATGTGCAGGCCCATTGAAGTCAGGTGCAGTTACTGTGGGTCATGATGGTATTGGCTGTGCCATGGGCAGAAGACAGGTGCATTCCCTGTGGTCTAGCTCTTGTATTCGCTCCACCCCCTCTCCATGTTCCCTGATGTTTGAAGGTCATTGAAAAGGCTCAGCAGGTAAAGGCACTGGCCCCAAGACTGAGTTTGATCTCTGGGACCCACATAGTAGAAGAAGAGAACAACTTCCACAAGTTGTCCTTGGACCTCCGCATGTGCACATTGGCACACATGTACACACACACACACACACACACACACACACACACACACGCATGCATCCACACAGGGAAGGAGATAAAGTGTTAAAGTTTGATTTTTCTGACTTGAGTTCCATAAAATATCATCAAATAGATTTTGGCTTGTGATTAGGACTGAATTTTTAACAAATTTTAAATGACTCTAGGGCTGGAGAGATGGGCTAGCAGTTAAGAACGCTGACCGCTCTTACAGAGGACCCGGGTTCGATCCCCGGCACCCACATGGCAGCTGAGAACCGCCTGAAACTCCAATTCCAGGAGAACTCCAGTTCCAGGGGAATCCGACACCCTCTTCTGACCTCCGCGTTATTGCACAACACGGGTGCACAAACCTACATGCAGACAGTACATTCATACACATACAGAAATAAATAAAAAAATTTAAAAAAAGACTCTAAACATACTTCTACCACTTTGTACCAGGTATTTATGTGAGACAGAGTTCTCGTTATTTATGATTATAAAACTGTGATAAACTCTGAAGGATGTTGAGGGCTATCTATGTCCTACAGTATTAAATATGCAGTAAAGTTTCAATTCTTTATGTAAAAAACAAAGCAAGCACATCCACAGCAATATGAAAACTTATATTATCATTAATAAATAGATTGCACATATATCAAAAATGATTTTCAAACCAATATCTTCATCATTCATTATCATCAAATGTTTGATTTATATATATATATATATATATATATATATAATCTATTTTATATATCTCTATATCCAGGATTGTGTAAACATTTCAAGGTGAGAAAGATTCATGATTAGAAAGTTTAAGGTCTTGTCTAAAGCACACACTGTTACCATGGCTTCATATCCACATCACTGACCTAATCAGGATCAATGGATCAAATTCAGATTAAATATCTTTCTGAGTGTCAGCACTATAATAGGTACCTTGGAATATTTTGTGCTGAAAACTCAAATTACTATGCTCGTTATGTCCATTTTAATTAGTAATTAAATAAAGGAACTTGGTATTGTTTTGATTGTAACACAATTCTATTGTGATTAAATAAATAAGTAAATAAATGAATAGATAAATGTAGACCTTTTTTCTTCAGCAGGAGCCTGGTAGGTGGCTCAGAATGTTAAGCCTGACAACCTGAATTCCATTCCAAGAACCCACAAGGTGGAATTGGAGAATTGACTTCCACAAGTTGCTCTCTGACTTCTGAACACACCCTTTGCATGCATGCATGCACATATATCCCATGCACCCACATAAAATAATAAATGAATAAATGTAATAAAATTTAAAATGAAGGCAGACTACTCATGCAGAACTGAGTGGAAACCTGTCCTAGTCTCAGAATAGACAGGAAGGTAACAGATTGGATAAATAGCATATTGAAAATTTTATAACCAATGTCAGTTTCAATTTTCTGTAGCAGCAGAAAACTAAAGCTATTTGTTTTGCTAAATAATGATAATGGGTTATTGAGACAGAGGAAATCCTCAGTGAATTTGACAAGTTCCTCCTCAACAGTCAGGAAATAATTGTCTAAATTAGTCACCTCACATCAGACTTAAACTTCAATCCAAAACATTAATGATTGTTAAAAATTATCTCATCATCTAACAATCATACATGTACATAGAACATTCTGATCACACCTGTCCCTCCACCCTCTCACGTCCCTTCTCCCATCCCACCAACCTCCCCACTGCCTCCTGCCAAGTCCCCACCCACTTTCCTGTCTTTTCATTTTTGTTTTGTGACCAGCTGATTTTTACTCAGGGCCATTCATACAGGCATGGGTGTGAGGCTGTCCACTGGAGCACGAGTAACTCACCAGTGGCTTCATCACTGAAGGCTATGATTCCCTCTCCTCCAGCAGCCCGTGGGCTGTCATTCATGTCATCTATGACTGAATATTTACTGGCTCAGTCTTATGCAGGCAACTGTAGCCCTTGAGAGTTCCTGAGCGCCTCTGCCATGTCATCCAAAGCAACTTTGATAAAGGCTGAGAACAGCATTAGTTCATGGGTATAAACATACATGTTAAAGAGGCAGTTTGACAACATGCCCTAGGGCCTATGGCTTCCCCAGCTAGGGGCCTTTGACCAGATTTCTAGTACTATATATGAATTCTTTCCTATAGAGCATACCTCAGATCCAGTCAGTTATCCCTGTAACATCCATACCTCCATTGCACCAATAAGTATTTCTTGCCTCGCTGTGGCATTACTATATCAACATTACAGTTATGCCTAAGTAAAACAGCCTGGCTCTTAAGTTAGTTCTAAGAGGGGGTCCAAGCCGGGCATGGTGGTGCACACTTTTAGTCCTAGCACTTGGGAGGCAGAGGCAGGTGGATCTTTGTGAGTTCAAGGCCAGCCTTGAACTGTGAGTTCCAGGACAGCTGGGGCTACAAGGAGACCCTGTCTCGAAAAAGACAAAAAAAAAGAGTGGGTCCAAACTCAGAGAACACTAATTCCCCTGATATCTCTTGGAACTGTCTGTACCCTGGAACTGTGCTGCTAGAACTCTATCTGGAATTGTACTCTAAAGTCAGGCCACAAAATTTTTATTCAAAATGGTTTGTCCAGTTTCACTTTGGGAAGTAAAAGCTAGAATCCACCTTATCAAACAATCTTGCCCTTCCATTCCTACTTCTAGAATATCTCAAATGCAAGGATGTCAACCATCCTTGCCAGTGTTCAATGAAGATGGGTGTGCTGTCTTTCAGTGCCTATCAAGCATCTCCACATCCTCGTCTTTGGGGGTAGACTAGCAAGTAAAGGTTCTCAGTAAACAATATTAGGTGTTCAGTTCCCAGGACACAAGGGTACATGGTTGGGTGAGTTTGCCAAAAATCTAGATTATGTCTATTTTATAAACGTCACTCTTTTTTTTAAAGTCACTCTTATATCTAGCAAGGTGGAACTCAGGCAAGGCCTAAAGCTGAGGAGAACCATTTCTGGCTTTTCTCTCCCAGCTGCCTACGAAGCAACTTCCAGCACTACGGAAGCCAGCCAGCAAAAGAAGAATCTTCCAGCTCTGTTCCAGCATGGTTTCTGTGTATCCTGAAATCAGGAGGTGTGGTGGCATCTTCAGCAGTGGGGTCGTATGGTTCTATTCTGCTGGGAAGCCAGTGGTGATTACTATAAACTACGTAGTTTCAGGGACGTCTGGGGACTTTCTGGCTAACAACCCCCACCCTCTCTGAATCCTCCCAACACCCACATGCCCCCTCCAAGTCCCCTTCCCTATTGTGTCTATTGTCTGTTCTATGTCTCACTGAGTTTAACCAGGTCTCTTAAGGACTATGGAAGCTAGTCAACAGAGAGGAAGCTTCCTGTTCAAGCTTCCGACTTGATTTTCCCATGTCCATGACAAATGTACGTGGTGCGTTCAGCAATACAGTGTTGTCATTAAGTTCTGGGCTATCAAGAGCAATGACATTAGCCTGTATCATTTTGGGGATGATGGATTTATATGTTGGATACATGCTAATTGATAAACATAAGCCAGCTCTAGCAAAGTGTGAACAGGATACAGCCAACTTTCAGTGCAGAGTACGTTGGACTACAGGAGGCTTGAATCCTGTTAGGGTTGGATCCTATTCTGTAGGTAATGGAGAAAGAATTCCCATAGGACACTCAGGAGCAAACTCTACTCACTATATCCCGGAGAGGTTTTCTTCTCCAGTTTTTGTTCATGGGAGTAGGTCAGGGCTATCAATGTCCAGTATAGCTGGAGACTTACTTGAGAGATGAGCTCTTGTGTCTCATGGTAGTGTATTTCACATCTTTAGATTCAGTTCCATATAATATATATGTATATATATATATATATATATAATTCCATATATGAGATATTTCAAATTTACATGGTTGATTAACTTCACAGAGCCAAAGCTCTTGAATTTCAGCATTTATTTCACTTAATCACTTTCTATAATAATTTCTTTCTTTCTTTGGAGCTCAGGCAACCCACAAGGAACAGTAAGCCACATGAAACAAAGGCTTTACCTTGTTCTTTGCTGCATCCTTGTCACTTAATACACTTTCATTAAAAATAAATAAATAATAACTAACTAATAACTAACTAAATAACTAAATAAATAAATAAATAAGGGGCTGGAGAGATTGCTCAATGGTTAAGAGCACTGGCTGCTCTTGCAGAGGACTGGGGTTCGATTCCCAGCATCACATGGTGGCTAGCAACCATCTATAACTCCAGTTCCAGGGAATCTGACACCCACTCTTCTGACCTCTGCAGGCATTGTACAACATGAGTGCAACTCTCTATATGCAGGCATTACACTCATACACATAAAAGATAAAAATAATAAATGAAAATAAATTTGATCTTTGTTATTATTTTTTTTTTTGGTCTTTTCGAGACAGGGTCTCTCTGTAGCCCCAGCTGTCCTGGAACTCACTCTGTAGACCAGGCTGGCCTTGAACTTGTAAAGATCAGCCTGCCTCTGCCTCCCAAGTGCTAGGATTAAAGATGTGCACCACCAAGCCTGGCAATTTGAGACAGGGTCTCCCTGTAGTTCTAGCTGGCCTGGAACTCTCTATGTAGTCCAGGCTGGCCTTGAACTCACAGAGATATGCCTGCCTCTGCCTCCCAAGTGCTGGGATTAAAGGCATGTGCCACTATGCCTGGGTAATTAATAAAATATTTTTAAAATAAATAAGATAACACAGAGATACCTACTAACGATGTGTAATATTGTATAATATTGCAAATTGCCTAAAGCTAAGGACACCAAGTTCCACAAGCATGTTGACAAAACTGTCAAGCAAAGAAAAATTTTAACAGCTGACAAGTGGGACCTCATCAAACTCAAATGCTTCTGTACAGCAAAAGAAACAATAAAGGAAATGAAGAGAAAAACCCACAGAGTGGGAGGAAACCTTCACCAGTCATACATCTGACAGAGCATTAACATCCAGAATATATAAACTACTCAAAAAACAAAGAAGAAAACAAATGACTCACTCAAAAGATGGAGCAAAGAGCTGAAGAAACTTCGCCAGTGAGGAAGTAAAGATGACTGAGAAACATCTTGAAAAGTGTTCAACATCCTTAATAATTAAGAAAATGCAAATTAAAACCACTCTAAGATATCATCTCACTCAGATAAGATTGGCTAAAGTCAAGAAAACAAAAGACACCAAATGCTGGAGAGGTTGTGGGGAAAGGGGAACACTCATCCACTGCTGGTGAGAATGTAAACTCGTACAACCCACTGTGGAAAGCAGTGTGGAAAGCCCTTAAAAGACTCAAAATGAGGGGCTGGAGAGGTAGCTCAGCGGTTAAGAGCACCAACTGCTCTTGCAGAGGACCCAGGCTTGATTCCCAGCACCCACATGGCAGCTAAGAACCGCCTATAAACTGGGTGTGGTGGCGCACACCTTTAATCCCAGTACTCAGGAGGCAAAGACAGACTGATCTCTGTGAGTTCAAGGCCAGCCTGGTCTACAGAGTGAGCTCCAGGCCAGCTGGGGCTACAGGGAGACTCTGTCTCAAAAAATAAATAAATTTAAAAAGGACTCAAAATGAGCCTACCACCTGACCCAGCCATACCACCCACAAGACTCATCCTACTGCAAAGATGCATGCATACCTATGTTTATTGCAGCACCACTCCTGGGTATATACCCACAAGACTCATCCTACTGCAAAGATACATGCACATCTATGTTTATTGCAGCTCTCTTAACAATAGCAAGGAGCTGGAACCAACCCAAATGCCCCTCAACTGACGAGTGGATAACAAAAATGTGATACATCAATATAAAAGAGTTCTATGCAGCGATAAAGAAAGATAACATCATGAACTTTGCAGGTAAATGGAAGAACTCAAAGCCATTATGCTAAGTGATGTAACACAGGCCCCCCAAAACAACAAGGAATGGTTTCCCTCATTTGTGGGTGCTAGCACCAAATCCCCAGTTGAAAGGCAAGCTGAGCAAAGTTATTGTTATATTTCTTTTTTATCTGAAAGCAACTGTGCTGTTATAATGTGAATCTCTTAATGATCCCTAGAATTAACCTACCATTTATTTTCAGACATTTAATTACCATATATAGGTGGAAGGTATGTATTCATATTTTAAAAGTAATATAAAATTAAGGGGAAAATGTGAATTCCTGAACATATTTCAGAATTAGCAGACAGATTATTTCCAGAGGACATAATTCTGGTGCATATGTGATACTTATATAGGCATATTTTAGAGCAATACAAATGAGAGGGAACAACAACAACATAAGGACTGGGTCAAAGAACTGACTGATACAGTTAACTTCTGCCCAAAACAATAAACCTCTGCAGAGAAGAACTTTTAAAAGACTGAGAGAAAAATGCAGGACACGTATAGCAGAATGCATGAACCAGGATGGGGTGGGGGACATGGAAAGGGGAGTATGTCTAAATTGAACTGAAAATGATGTATGAAATACACAAAATGTCAATGAAAGTATTATCTTAAAAAAATGACAGCAGCCAAAAAAAAAAAAATGACAGCAAGTGGAAGGCTGAGGGAAAGAAATGCACTTCTAGAAAGATCAGGCAAATTCGTATCTTGAACAACAAAGGCCTTCAGCTGAACATGGGGTTCAAATTCTCAGCCAAGGCATTTATTGTGCAAAGTCACTAATATCTCTGATCCTTTATTTCTCCATTAATCAAAAGAGGCGATAATGTAAAGAATTCCAACATTAGAAACAATGTACTTAGAGTGTTGGTTGGTGTAAAGGGCTGTTTTCTTTACGCTTCAGTATAAAGCTATAAGGGGAGGAACAGGGAGTGTGGGTGGTTCACGAACACATTCACACCAACTTTTCCTTCATCTGTGCCTATGAGAGGTCGTCCAATCATTCTCATGATTGCAGTTTTTTTCAGAGATGACAGCTCTGTGTCCTGCACATTACAGGCCATTTCCTGGTCTTACACAATGAATGAATAAGTAAATGCATAGATTGCCCAGGCTTCAGAGATCAGAATTCCCTCTCTGGAGGTTTCCCAGGCAAAAGGGAAGTCAATATTGGTTGTCAAGCAGCTTCAAAGCTGATTACCTTGAAATGAATGGGATGCCTTCTTTCCAGGGCCAGCTGGAAATACATCAGATCTTAATTAGGAAAGATGATGATTAGTAAATGACTCCTCTGAGCACAAAACCTAGTGGAAGAATCTTGGAGCAGCCTGGCATCCAGGCTGAGGAAGCACATGTGGGCAGAGCTGAGGCTGCCTTAATTGGTAGTGGTGCAGGCATTGTGTTTCACCACTCTGCTGGGAGAAATAAAGGCTGATGTTCTAATCAGTGTGGCAGTAGTGAAATGGAAACTTCGAATCTGAGCCACTCTGCTTTCCACAGATAGCCAGTGAAGGGAAATGGATACTGTCTGGGCTGGTTGAAATACAGACCCTTCATCAGCTAATAAAATACTCTTGGCAGGGTGAAGGGAAACCTTCCACCTCATCATAAGAATATCAGTGGAGTGCAGTCCATCTTGATTCAAATCTTTGCCATTTGTTCTTTGCATATCCTTAGTCTCACCGAAATTTCATTTCATCCTTTATAAAATACCATTTATGAAATAAGTTAAATAAGCCATTTATCATGACTGGTGGTTCCAACACAGAGAGCGTTTAAAAGCAACGATCATCTCCTTCTTCCTTCCCTGGAATGTGGCATTCCAAGTGTGTTCAGATTTGCTGGAATTCCAACCTAGCCTCTGGTGGCAACGAAACTTATAATATTTTATTCACAATATTGATAAGGTATAGATGGTTTTCAGCAGATTCTTTTTTTTTAATTTTATTTATTTTTTATGTGTATGAATGTACTGTTTGCATGCAGGTTTGTGCACCCATGTCGTGCAGTGCCGCGGAGGTCAGAAGAGGGTGTCGGATTCCCCTGGAACTGGAGTTAAAGACGGTTCTCAGCTGCCATGTGGGTGCTGGGGATCGAACCCGGATCCTCTGCAAGAGCAGTCAGTGCTCTTAACCGCTAGGCCATCTCTCCAGCCCCATCAGCAGATTCTTAAGGGATTTTTAAGCTCCCCACAAAGGGTGAAAAGTCCCTGCTGTTATCACACGCCTTTTCCTGGCCTCTGTCCATCCCCTGCATCTTCATTGTCTATTGTTTTGTTCTTCATTGCTGTATCCAAGCTATTTTTTCTTCCTCTGTTCATTGAAACCTGCCAAGCCTCCTCTGTCTTCTGCTTGTAATTCTGAGTTCTAGATTTTCATAATAAACAGCTCAAATGTCACTGGTCATGAGGTGGTCCTTCCCTTACATCCCAATCAAAAGAACAAAGAACATCCTTCAGTGTTTTTCAGCTCAGGATGCTGCAGACCACTGCATTAACTGGGTCACTTAATCAACAGTTACATATTCCTCATGGTGCTGGAGGCTTAATAGTCCAAGATCAGCATCCCAGCTGATTCTGTTCTGAGGAAGGATTCCTTTCTCTGCTTCTAGAAGCTGCCTTCTCACTGTCCATATAGCAAAAGAATTGGCTTCTTTCCTTTTCTTAAGGCTCTATAATGTCTGTACACCATTGCAACCTAATTTAACCATACTTAACTTCCAAAAGCCTTCCTATAGAGGATTACAATGTCAACATACAGATTCTAAGGAATAGGGGTATATAAGTCAGTCTACAGGAATATTACCAAGTTTTATTGATCTCAAAGCATACATCCTATCTTTAACATTGGTTCATTTTCCTATTTGTTTCATATGTTACTCAATGTTTCATGGGGTGTGAGGGACAATAGTCTCTACAAGAAACTTAACCTTATTTGACTTACAATTAAAACAGTAATTGATATATAGTATGGACACCAATTCCTGCAAGGGGGTAGATAGATAGTTGAAGGTGGAGGAATGGATGAAGAGAGGACTGCTAAGTTTATACTGTGAGGTACAGAAGAAAGGCTTAGTTTCTAATTTTACAGAGAGAGCCAAACTGAAATTTGAAAGGTTCAGTGTCTTACAAAAGGTTTATACACAGGGTTGAAGGAATCTCTGGACATGACCACCTGAGTTCAAATCCCAACATTGCTACTTAAAAATCATTTTGGGGGCTGGAGAGATGGCCTAGCAGTTAAGAGTGCCGACCGCTCTTACAGAGGACCCGGGTTCAATCCCCAGCACCTACATGGTGGCCGAGAACCGTCTGCAACTCCAATTCCAGGAGAACTCCAGTTCCAGGGGAATTCGACACACTCTTCTGACCTCTGCGGCATTGCGCGACATGGGTACACAAACCTGCATGCAGACAGTACATTCATACACATAAAAAAATTTTAAAAAAATCATTTTGGACAAGATGCTTAACCTATATATTCTTAAGTTTCCTCATGTGGGATATGCTGATAATCACTACAATGTGCACGTGTTCTACTAATTGATGGGCATTAGAGTTACTCATCAGTATTTTGATTTTCCTCTTTCCAGACACATAATGCAAAGTCTCTTTGAAGCCTTCTAGAACTTAGGTGTGGCTATGAGATGTCAGCTTTCATTCCTACGTAGAAGCTTTTGAAATTCTCCTTTTGGAAGCTTTTGATTTCTCCTTTCCTTCTTCCTAACATGAAATCTGGAACATTCTAGATGGAGATCATTCTATTAGTCTGGATTCCAGGGTGTGGAATGTGGAACACATATAATGAATTCCAAATTATTGATAGCTAGTGGTTGGCTTTTTTTTTTCTTCTCACAGCATAACTTAGGTAAACCTGATTAGTAAGGTCATCTCTACAACAATTCATTGAGGAATTAATGAACTAATGAAAGTAATATGTTTAGAAAGAGTTCGTCTCAGTACTCACCACAGACATGCTTTGCAATAATTATTGCTGAAAGCTAAAATTGCAACTTAGGTTTCTTATAATTACAATTTTCATTCTACCTTCTTATTCTGAAATCTACAAGGGACCATTTAAGAGTAAGAGCGAAGCAGAAGTCTTATCCTGACACATCTTATTCTAAGAAACCCAACCCTGGGATGGAATCATAGCTCCGGAGTAGGCACCAGAGCAGGCTCACTCTGGAAACTTTCTGGTAGCCCCACCCCCAGATTGGTGATATGATTGTCAGAAAGGAAGGTAATGATTCATGATTCAAAGGTTTCTTCCTTCATAGAAAATCCCTGTCCATCTTTTCCTTTCTTCTTGTCTTGGGTCTTAAAGTTGTGCCTTAAAAAGGAAAGTTCCATGCAGCACTGACTGTCTCAACTTCTGTCTGCAGAAAGGAAGGGTCAGGATATCACTGGCCATTCCTGTTTGAAAGGTGATAAAGCCATTTCCTGCACACTTGCTTTGTGGGTGAACAGGAGTGTGCTCACTATGATGATATGATGATACCACTAGCTTAGGGAGGCTTTGCAGAAAATGATCCATGGTCCAGTCTAGTCTGTATTACATCTAATATAACAATGAGGAATTAATAAGTATCAACATTAATTAAGGTATGATAATAAGAGTGCCAACTAGTTATCATGGAATTGTTATAATATTTGTAGGGCCTGATGCACTTAAGTGCTTTATGTATTTTTTTTTTTTTTTNCAGAGGACCTGGGTTCAATCCCCAGCACCCACGTGGCAGCTAAGAACAGTCTGTAACTCCAATTCCAGGAGAACTCCAGTTCCAGGGGAATCCGGCACCCTCTTCTGACCTCCGCGGCATTGCACAACACGGGTGCACAGACCTACATGTAGACAGTGCATTCATACACATAAAAAATAAATAAATAAAATAATTTAAAAAATAAAAATAAATAAATAAAAAAAAATTAAATTCTACCAGACTCCTGGGAAGGAAAGGAAAATGGATGAAATTATAATTCCTCACGATTTAACTAGAAGTCCTAGAAGTCTCAAATGGTATATATATATATATATATATATATATATATATGTCACTTTCAGCCTTTATGTAGAATCTTTCCTCTGTCATATTAAAACTTAGATCATGGGCCACGTCACCTACAGAGCTTGCTCTAATCTCTCTTTTAACCCACTCTTTGAGATAATCATTTGCTTTTTTGTGACTCTGTGCCCCTACTACAAATTTCATACTAAGTTATGAGTAACTTAGAGCAGAGTACACACACACACACACACACACACACACACACACCTTACCATCTCTGCTTTCTTGCACCACCCTGATACAAAATGGATGTTAATTTAATGTTAGTAAACTGAGTTTTAAAGATTTGAGAAGTGCGTGTACAGACAGGGCAATAGAAAGCATACACATAGGGCACTGGCTGTGGAGTCAGACTGCCCAGATTTGAATCGTATAACCTTAGACACACTAATTTCTGTACCTTGGTTTGTTCATCTATATAACAAGGGCAATAATATAACATACTGTAATGCATCATTGCATGGATTAAATGAGATAATACAGCAAAGAACCTAGCCAGAATCCTGGTGCATAGAGTAGTACTCAGTAAATCTTTGTAAATATCTAGTAGATTTCCCACTGAGGATGTATTATGCCTGGCACTGACATAATCTGACTAATGAGAACAGATATGACTAAATAATGACAACTTGGCATCTGAGAGGCGCAAATCAATTTATCTGCAGAGTTGTAAAAGTCTAGGTTACTTAATGTGTGCCCACCAGCTATCAGCATGTTGTTAGCAGTGTTCTTATTCACATGGATGGAGGTAGAGCAGGCAAAACTCAGGGAAAAGAAACAATGCTAAGAAAATTGATTACATCATTATCTGTTTTTTCCTGGAACTACAATAATAGCTTTAATTATTTTTTGTTATAATGTTTTACTGAAAAGTGGATAAAGTATATGCAATTCTGATTTCTCTAAAAAGAAATCTAATTTTTAAAAGAAATTGGAATCAAAGGATGGTGGGTAAAGGGCTTCATCTTGATTGGACATGATCTATAGATTATCTTTATACCCAGTGCATAAATAGAATGTCAAGTGAACTTAGATTATTGACCCCAGTGAACTTAAAATTTATTATCTATATCATTCTATTATACAGCTTAGAAATGTTAGACTAAAAAAGTGTTAATCTCTGTGAAGATTAATAACTTTGGGCTAGGGGTGTAGATCAGCTGCTCGCTCATTTGCCTACCTTACACAAAGCCTTACTTTAGATCCCCAGAACCACTTAAGTTGGTCTTAGTGGCATACACCTGTAATCCCAACACTCACAGGATGGAAGCAGGAAGATCAGAGGTTCCAAGCTGTTCTTGGCTACCTAATGAGTCTAAGGCCAGTCTTGGATATATATGTTGCTATCTGAAAAAGAGAATTAATAGATAAAATACACATAGCATATATTTAGCAATTATATGCTAATTGTGTTAGAGAAAGAATTAAAAATATCCCTTTCTTTTCTCCTCCTAGGAAAAAAATTCGTGTGTTGGAAATTTATCTTGTTTTATGTGAAACTGCTAAGCTTTGGGCATAAAATTCTTCATCTTCAAGTTCCTTTCGAGCCACACCTCATCAGCTACAGGAACTAGTCATCCTATATGCATCTGCTCTCTACATTATCAACACAGAGGTTGTAAATATCCAGAAGCAGTAAAGAATGTGCTATTAGGCTTATTAGTCTTGCTGAGACTTTAACAAGTCAAAATAAGCCAGGTGGAGTAGCACACACCTTCAATCCCAGCACTCAGGAGGAAGAGGTATGTGTGTCTCTGTGAGATGTAGGCCAGCTTGGTCTACATAGTGAGTTCCAGATTAGCTGGGGCTACAGGGAGACCCAATCTCAAAAAACAATACAAAAAACAAGTCAAAGTAAAGGCCCAGATTTCTAGGCAAACTAGGTTTGAGTGAGGGTTCTGAAATTATTATGTGATTGGAAGGGATTGGAGGGACTGAGGTATTTGTGAGGCTGCCCATTTTGTTTCAGGGATTATGATTAGTAATTTCTAGAATGCTATAAAATATGTTTTTTAAGCATCTTATTGGATGTTCATGGGTTGAGGGAGTGTACTCACATCTTGAAACCCCAGATCTTGAAGAATTCTGAAAAGAACATGGAATCCATCCCAAAGGTGGGGGGTGGGACTCTCCAAGGTGCTAAACAGTATATAAATTCAGTTGCAGAAATTTACAGCTGGTAGAGAGAAAGATAAACCAAACTAAGCAGCCAAAACTAAGGGAAAAGAAACAACTCTAAGAAAATTGATTGCATCATTATCTTTTTTCTGGAACTACAATAATAGCTTTAATTATTTCTTTTTTGTTATAATGTTCTACTGAAAAGTGGACATAGTTCATGCAATTTTGATTTCTCTGAAAAGAAGTCTAGTTTTTAAAAGAAATTGGAATCAAAGGATGGTGAGTAGAGGAATTCATCTCGATTGGATATGATCTATAGAGTATCATTATACTCAGTGCATAAATAGAATGTCAAGTGAACTGTCAAGTGAATTTATATTATTGACCCCATGAAGACTTAAAGATCTGATATTTTTGTTTCAGATGTCTATTAACAAAATGAACAAAGACAAACTTTAAGGAAACAGTTTTCCTTTGGAAATTATGGCATTTTTGAAGGAAAATCAGATCTACAGATCCATAGTTGAAGCCAAGAATAAAGTTCCTAAGACTGATCTGTCTGTACAGAGTCAATTGCATGATCACTGTCACACAGAAGCAGTGTCACCAGTAGGCACGTGTTTGGTATACAATGGCAATTCTTTAGATAGGGGTGAAGCAGGAAATTATGTAATATGACTCAAGCTCTAGACAGGGAGATTTATTTCTCTGCATTATCATGTATTATTTCAAATTTCTTGCATATTTCCTAGTGCATTTGAAAGTATAAATTAAAATGAAGTTCCAAGGTCAGTTAGAGGAGAGACAGGTCCATGTTTCTACTTCGTCTGTTTCAGGCACTGAACTTCTTTGACCTCGTTGAATACATTAGCATTCTTTCCGGCCTATCAATGCTTATTAGATTTGATACTGCCTAATTCTGACATCCAGATGAAGGTGATTCACTCTCAATAAGCATGTTATCATTCTCTAAGGACGTGTGTAATTTGGATGGCATCATCTTGTCTGGACGATATATTTGAAGTGGAGAGTACCCAGAGCTCATGGAAGGAAAATTTTCCATTTTCTTGGCATCTCTAATCTATGCCATTAAAGGAGTTACAAGAAGCATCTTTAAAAGGGAAAGGATGTGACATAGATTTAGTGGCACATAGGTTTATGACACTATTCAGTGCAAACCCTTTCAAGGCAGTGTCTATTGATGTAAACAAGGACCTTCTTAAAACCATCTCCTCCAAGGTCCCCCCTTCAGTAGTGATTAAGTTTCTAACACCTACTAGCTATGTGTTGATGGAAAAGTACTGATATTCCCTGAGCTTCAGTCATTCTATGAAAATGCTGAGGATCCTCACGGGAGCATTGTGAGGAATACTGAGGCCGTTTGTCACCACATCAAACAGTGGGAGGCAGGAAATGAGACACAGGTGGCTGACTCACCTAAGGGAGCAGGAACACATTTTCTGACTAAAACAAAGAATTAAGGAAATTGCCCTACATAAATAGACATAGCATTTTCTCTGTCTCTGAAAAATAAATTCTCCGACTATCTTAATGTAAAAGACCATAGGCTTTAGAGTGAGAAGAGCTGGGCTCCAATCCCATCTATGTCAGATAAGAGCTGCCATAGCTCCCTTCTTCCTGAGACTTCAGTTCTGGATGCTACAAAGAGATGGTTTGTTTCTGTAATGACAGTCATTACTACTTTAGTAAAGAATTCAACATGCTACTTGGACTAGAAGATGGAGAAGCAGGTGCAATGCAGTAGTTCATAGCACAGGCTCAACCAGTGGTCCACACTTAAATTCCGGTTAAATTCTAGCACTCATCTGTGTGACTCTCAGCAAGTTACTTGAGGTTAATCCTGTCAACTTGATGGTATTTCAAATCACATAGGAGACGTAGCTCTGGACATGTCTGTGAAGGTGTTTCCAGAGATGTTTCATGGAGACGGGAAGGTCCACTCAGAATGTGGATGGCACCATCACATAAGCTAGGGTCTCAAAGGGAATGAAAAAGGAGAAAATAATTAGAGTGCCACATGCCCCCTTCTCTCTCTCTCCTTCCTGACTGCAGACACAATATGAATAGCCAGTTTATATTCCAGCCACCATGCCTCCTCCATCATGTTGGACTGTATTCTCCACGTTGTGAGCTAAGTATACACTTCACCCCCCCACCCCAAGGAGGATCTTTCCTATTCTACAGATCTGCTTATCTTGGAACAATGTCTTTAATAAGCTCGTTCCTTGCTTAGATGCCATCTCATATTATAATCATAATTATAGGAGGAAAGTCACATCAAAAGTAGTTTACTCTATATTACAATGATTATGAAGGAGTAGCAGCATTCCATAGAGAAAAAAGAAGCAAGGCATCCTGGTTATAAAGTACAGGAGTGAATATGTGAGGGTAGAGGCATGAAGCTCAGCCCTGCACTCTCCTCCAACATTTACATATGCTAAACTAGACCTCAGCTGATTCAGCCAGACACTTTGAGTTCCTGTTGACATCAGCCCAGTGCGTGTAGAAGCACCACACCATGAGTCACCAGGATGCATAATAATAGGTCTGGAAGAGCTTTAAAAAAGGAGAAGGAGGGAGAGGTACCGGAAGGATGTTTCCAATGGGGAAAGCAGTCTAGAACACCCCGTGCTTCCCTGAGAGGGGTATAGGAATCTACTGCCATTGCTACCTGCAGGGCTGAGATCTGTGGTATGGATGGTAATCTCTAGACACATACATAGGGGAAAAGAGACTTATTGACAAGATTATAGTCTCAGCTTCTACCCTACATGCATTCTATGTATTCTAACTTACCCTAGTTTAAGGAACTTTTCTTTTTCTTTTATTTGTTCAAGATTTAGTGGAGTTTGGTTTGCTATTACAGTTCTTGTAGTTTGAGGATGCAAATTCAAAAGCATATAAAGAATGTAGGGCTGGGAATACAGCTCAGTGGTAGAATGCTTGCTTAGAATGTGGGGAGCCCTGAGTTCAACTCTCAGCACCACAAAACAACAACAACACAAACAACAACATTCTAAAATTCTTGGGGCAGTGAGATAGCTCAGCAGGTAAAGGCACTTCCCAACAAGATGAGAGTTTGATTGGTGGGACTCACATGGGGGAAGGAGAAATTTAACTCCAGACGAGTTGCCCTCTGACCTTCACAAGTGTGTGTGGCAAGCACATGGATGCAAACACACATGTAAATAAGTAAAGAAATGTAATTTTTAAAAAGTTTAAAGAATGTGGATGGAGAAAAAAAAAATAACACAAATATTACAAAGGTTTGGAGCGAATGAGAGTCTTGGGATTTCCTGAAAGTTGGTTTCTAGAAGCTCCCATAAAGTGAGAGAGGAAGAAGATGAAATATTATTATTATCAATGGGGGTTTCAAAATGTTGTTCCAGGCTATACAATGGATTCCTTTCATTGGTCTTCAAGAGAGCCAAACTTCACCTGAAATTCCTCTAAAGTTCCTTTTTATTGCTACATTGGAGACGTGCATACACACACACACACACACACACACTTTATATATATATATATATATAATTTTTATTTTCTGAGAATTTCATACATGAGTACTATATTTATGCCTATCCCCATTCCCCATATACCTCCTTCAGCACTTCTCCAGTCACTCTCAATCATGTAACTCCCTTATTGTTACACACACACACACACACACACACACATGACTTTTAAAAATATAACTGTTCATGCATGGTGGTGGGTCCAGGGCTGTCTGTGTATGCTGACCCTTACAACTTCAGCCCCACTCACTACTAGAGATGGAGACACACCTCCTTTGTGTTACTGTAGCTGTTAATGAAGACACATGAGAAAAAGGTCAGCAATGTCTACTTAAGCTTTGGTATTCTTTTGATTTAAGGAGAATAAAACAAAATCTTTTTCTTTTTTGTACCAGACATGGGAGACATTTCACAACCTTTCCCTAAGGGCCAAAAATGTTGGTTAATAGATGACCTGTTTAAACTGGATAAGAGTTGACATGATGTTGCTGTCATCAGAAGAATTATGAACTATAATGACAGTAAATGCATGTACCATGAGAGAACTGCAGGGGGAAAACCCTGATTTTTCTCCCATGTCCAGAAATGCCTATTCGGAGCACTGGCAGAGTTGAGCTGACAGGGGGCCAGCCACGGGGCTTCCAGGACCAGTGTTTAACAAACTAGAACTATAAACAACCTTCATGGTTGTAAGTTGGGTCAAAGAATGGGTGAGAAAGTCTTTGGGGGTTATCAGTTGTGTCTGGGGATGAATGATGCTGAGCTTGGATTAGGAGTGAAGACAGAGAGGGTCAGAGCTGGCCTGGTGTGAGTAAAGATCACACCAAGTTGCAGAGTGGCTTAACATTCATTCACCCACACCGGCCACCCCAACACCACCAAACAGTACTTCCAGGGGATGTTTTTAGAAAGCCATGTTTATATGCTTTATCTTGGAGTCTATTGGCTACTTTATTCCATCACTATGACAAGGTCCTGACAGAAACACTTAAAGGAGGAATAATTAATTTTGAGTCCTTGTTTCAGAAGGTACAGTCTATCAGGAGAGGGAAGGCATGGTGGTTAAAACATCTGGATCCATAATCGTAGAAGTTTTTAGCCCACTTTGGTCCATTTTGTCTGAACAGTTCAGGAAGCTGGGATCTTGGGCTGGAACCAGGCCTGGACTATAACCCTCAAAGTCTATTCCCCAAGAGACCCATTTCCTAAGCTAAGCTCCTGTTCTGCCCCTACAGGCTCCACAAGCTGCCAAAATTGTAGCACCAGCTGGATACCAGTGTCCAAGTACGAGCTTTCAGGAGATGCTTCCCATCCAGATCGTGACCCTCTGCTCCAGACCTCCAGTGAGGCCTAAGCATGAGGCTTCTTCCTCATGGAGTTTGTCCACTGACCAGAACTTGAGATACATCACTCAATTCCATCACAACTTGCTATCCTCTCCCTCGCCAGCCAACTGAGGAAATGATTCTGCTTCCCACCAACCAGTCAATAAGGCAGTTCTTTCACTCCTAAAGAAAATTCTACCTGAGGCAGAATGAAGATGTCCCCTAGTCTTTTCAATATTACACAATCTTCTTTTTAAAAATTCACATTAGAAACAGGACACATTAAGTAGAGAGAGGGTTTGCATAAGAATTCAGGCCCACATAAACCTTTCCTCCCTTCTTTAAGTTGCTTTTGTTGGGTACTTTGTTGCTGCAACTAGTAGTATAATAAATGTATGAGAAGGACGTCTTCACAGTCAAATAATGTCGGGAGCTCTGGGGTAAATGAAATGAAATGAATTAACGTAGTATTTGCAAGGAGCTGTATGGTACCAATGCACTTTAAAGATCTTCAGAAGGGGAGAGGAGTGGGGGGTCAGCACTCTTTTTTGACTACAGAATCTTGTGGGGCAGCAGGGGATCCTGAAGGAACAGTGTTCATACTGAATGAGGGATGGTTTCCAAATGCTTTCTGAATCTCCACACCACCAGGCAGAGATCCTGATGCAGAGATGGCACCACATGTACCACTAGAAGTGGCAGCAATGAGGGACAAGGTTTGAGACACTAGACTAGGAACAGGAGATCAGCATTGTTCTTGAAGCCTTCATAAACGCCTGGCCAGTCCTTACTTCACCGCTGACAGTGAGAGGTATCCAGTTCCCGAGAGTTCTTCCAAGCTCTGGGGCTAATTCACTTCAGGGAGCCTTCTTTCCATCTTGGTGGCCAACTTGCCAAAGTTTCTCCTCTGAGTGTCTTCATTGCTTCAGTCACCTCCTGATGCAGGTGCTGTTCTGGTTGCCTGGCAACCCAGTGATGGAGACTGCTGGTTCCCAGAGGAGCAATGAATGAATGAGTTGTGATAGTCACTCCGTCCACAGTGCAGCAGCCACAGTTGGAGCCGTGCAGTGCAGGATGTACAACTATGCGGGTCCTGACATGCTTTAACCACCCTGCTGAAAAGCAGCCTAACATTTGAAGGAAAGAGAAAGGATTTCTACCTTGAAAGTAGCAAAATTCTTATATACAATATGGGAAGAACATGCCCAGTCTCGCCCACCACAAAACTTTCAAACAGAAGTGTGTTTGGGGGCTGGAGAGATGGCCTAGCGGTTAAGAGTGCCGACTGCTCTTACAGAGGACCCGGGTTCGATCTCCAGCACCCACATGGTGGCCGAGAACCGTCTGAAACTCCAGTTCCAGGAGAACTCCAGTTCCAGGGGAATCCGACACCCTCTTCTGACCTCTGCGGCATTGCACGACACGGGTGCACAAATTTGCATGCAGACAGTACATTCATACACATACAGAAATAAATAAAAAAAAGAAGTGTTTTGTGTCAATAATAAACTCTTTTCCATATTTAAAAGCATTTGTTGTTTCCCATGGTCCCTTTAGCAAGAAATACACATCCCAGGTTGTAGATCACAAGACAAGACACATAATTTGGCTCAATTGATCCTTGTGATCACCCCCATAAAACTATCAGAGCTGATGTTCAACAGATAAGGAAACTTTAGAACAGCTAAGAGCAGAGATTCTGAATAATGTGGATCTGGGTTCATCTTGACATTGCCGTTCACAGAGTGTGAGACTTTAGGTAAGTGGTTAGCTTCTCTGAGCCTCGATTTCTCCATCTCGAAGTGTTACTGAAGGAACTGAGTAAAATTATGAAGGCTAAATACAGAGGCCAGTGTCCAAAGGCTTCATTGCAAATATCATTGTTATTGTTTAAAGTAACAAGTGGGAAAGCTGGGATTCAAATGCAGGTTTCCAGTCCTACTAATGCAATGAGTTTGCTAGTCTTTTCAAAGAAGTCATAAAAATGTACTTTCAATGAGTATTTATAAACCACTAAGTGAAGGCGATAGGAATTATTGCTAACTTTTATACAGCATTTTATAACAAGCAGCTCTATCCCAGGCATGGTCTCATTGAATACAAGACTCTCTGATCACTAACGTCCAGGTGGAGATGGTTATAGAGGAACTGACTGAAGTTAGACTCTGCTCTTGTCTCAGAGCTTGGAGTTCAGGAGGGGGAGCCCCACCCATGGGGCCACAAAGCAAACTCAAGGGAAAGGTGACTGACAGCGCTGGAACTCATTCTCCAGGAACATGAGTCTTCGGAAGGGTCCGTCATATGGTCTCATCTCATATTTGCTGTGCCTATCCCACAGGGCTGGACAATCTCTGTGTCTCTTGAATCCAGAATAGAGGTCCCTGTGTGGGGCAGATAACAGGATATGAAGCAGCATCTGTTCATGCTGGTGACCAGTTAGAGACAGTCAGGCTTCTGGCTTCTGGATTTTCTCCCTACTCCAACACAAACACACACACACACACACACACACACACACACACACAAGCACACTCACACACACCGTAATTGAGATCCAGTAGTCTAGTACCTGGCCTGTTGCTGTTTTTCCCATGCTTCAAAGTAGAGCTGAAAGGATTAGAAATTCTTAGAATTTTTTTTTTTTTTTTTGTCTTTTTGAGACAGGATCTCCCTGTAGCTCCAGCTGTCTTGGAACTCACAGAGATCTGCCTGCCTTTGCCTCCCAAGTGCTAGGATTAAAGGAGTATAGCACCACACCTGGCTTAAAGACAGTTCTTAGACACCATGTGGGTCCTGGGACCTGTCTTGGAATGATGTATGTGTTAAGTCTTCTGGGTTATTTTTATTATTTTTAATTTGTGTGTGTGTATGCATATGCATACCATTGCTCATGGAAGCCTGAAGGGAGCCCAGATCCCTGGAGCCAGAGTTGCAGGGGGTCATGAGCCGCCCTGCACAGGTGTCCTCTGAAAGAGCAGTAAGTACTCTTAACCACTGAGCAATCTTTCCAGCCCCATATATGTTAGTTCATGTTTGAAGAAATCAAGGAGTTGATCATTTAGGTGCAGGTAGAATGAGTACCAGTTCTATGCCAGGCTCAGCTCTATAGACTTGACACGTTTCACAGATTTCAATGTCATAGCTACCCTAAGGTACTAGTAATGTTCTTGTTTTGTGGATAGGATGTGCCTAAGTCAAATAGCTCGTCCTAAACTGCATAACTGAAAAATAGCGGAACGATTCAATGAAAATGATATGGTTCCAGCATCCCCTTCTTCACCACTGTAGTTTTTGTTTATTCATGTAGATGAGGGGGAAAACATCCATTTTCAGTCTTATCCAGATTTTCCTTGATAGCTCAGCTTGGCTGAAACAATAAGAGATCCACATGGAGGCCAATCTATGGAGAGCCATGTACATGTGGTGTTACGGGTGAAAGATAAATGATACGTAGACAAGTTGGAGTCCTTGACAGGGCCCTATGCAAAAGGACCTGGAAACCTCAAACCACAAGTGAGAAGCAGGAAAGATTTTGATAAAAAGAAATAGCCTGAAGCTCCATCTCCATGCGGGCTCAAAATTCATGCACATCGAATATTAAGGACCTGATCTCGCTAGGAACTTTCATGATTCACAATCTGAAGTGTGTTGTATGACATCCTAGATTCATTTCTGCTGCTGTAATAAAATACCCTGACAGAAACCAACTTGAAGGGGTTTATGTCAGTTCACAGCTCCAGGTTACACCTAACTCCTCACCCAGGGAGGTCACAGTGACAGGAGCTGACTGTAGCTGGTCACATCTCATCCATAGTTTAGAACAGGGAGAAATGAATATACACATACTCACTTGCTGCTTGTGGTCAGCTCAGTTTCTCCACCGTTACATAGCAGAGGACACCCCTAGCTAGGGAATGGTGTCACCCACAGTGGGTTGGATGTTCTTACATCAATCGACTTAAGAAAGTCACCGGCCAGGCGTGGTGGCACACAACCTTAATCCTAGCACTTGGGAGGCAGAGGCAGGCAGATCTCTGTGAGTTCAAGGCCTGCCTCGTCTACATAGTGATCTCCAGGCCATCTGGGACTAAAGGGAGACCCTGACTCAAAAAGACCAAAAAATAAAAATAAAAAATAAATAAAAAATAAAAAGAAAGTCACCCATGGACATTCACACAGGTCAACACAAAGTAGAAAATCCCTCGTGGAGACTCTCTACCCTGGTGATTCTAGGTTGTATCAAGTTGACGAAGCTAACCATCACAATGATTTTATTTACTAGATGAAGAACACAAGGCCTGGAGAAGTGCCAAGTTACCTCCAAACCTTGCTGTGAGACAGCACAATATGGATCTGGATGCCCACTATTGTTCAGGGATTCTTAGCCTTGATGGCACAGTACTCACATTGTATATCCCTGCTGATATCCTGGCCCCATCCCTGTCAGCTGATTGTTTGGGGCTACTGAAGTCCAGGTATTCTAAGGAGATGGTTGGAATGGGCATCCAACCCTGGGAACGACTCCAGAAACTTTCTTGTCCTCCACCCCACAGGACTTGGTGTTTCCCTTTCTACCTCACTGGACACGCTTCCAGGTGAGTCTTGGAAACAAATTCGTTAGAGCGTCACCTGCAGAGTGAACAGATTAGCTGAAACCTGTATGACACCCTTCATGATAAAGGAACACCCACTGGCATCTGCCTCCTTTGAGGGAGACTGCAAGGACTTGGAAACTTATTCTATTGGTTGCCATGGCAATCCTTTGCAATGTCAGCAAAAATACTCCGTGCTCCACACATAGCCTTAAAACCTCCCCAAGAATTTAGCTCAGAATCCCCCTCAGCCTGAGACTCAGCCATGGTACTGCTGAGTATTGACTCAGGAGTTCTAGAAAAGAAACCAATGTTCTGGAATTCTTATCATTCCCCCCATCAGACCAGAGCTCAGAGGTGATACTAATCACTTCATGGAAGCAGATGAAGCTGAAAAGTCCCCCCACCTTTATTTTTACTTCAATCCTCTTTGGTTAGACTCCAAGACACTCCTTATGTCTTTATTCCTCCAACTGATAAGATGGCACTTACTGGGGCTGGAGACATGGCCTGGTGCTTAGGAGCACTGACTGCTTTTGCAGGGGACCTTAGCTCTGCTCCTAGCACCCACACGGTGGCTAACAAGCATCATTCCAGGGGAATCTGATGTTCTCTTCTGAACTCTGCAGGCATTGCAGGACATGGGTGCACTTGCACACATGCAGGCAATATACTCATACACATAACATAAAAATAAATAAATAAAATACTTTAAAAAATAATAAATAAAATACTTTGAGATGGCTCAGTGGTTAACAGCACTAGCTGCTCTTGCAGAGGACCTGGGCTAATTCCCAGCACCCACATGGCAGCTAACAACAATCTGTAGCTCCAGTTCCAGGAGAATCCAACACCGGCTTCTGATCTCCACAAGAACTGCATGACATTGGTGCATCAATACACTCATACTCATAAAATAAAAATTTTAAGTAAAATATTAAAAAATAAATAAATTGGCATTTGCCCCTCAGAGTTCTATTTGCAGTTGTTCTCAGCCTCATCAATTTCCAAATCTAGCAATTTGTCTTTTTTAATCCTGTGTATATGTGTATGTGTATTTGTGTCCATGCATATATGTGTGTGGTGTGCGTGTGTGTGTTGGCATGTGGAGCTCAAAAGACATCACTGGGTATTGGTCCTCTCCCTGCACCGTATTTGAGGCAGGGTTTCTGTGTCCTCTGCTGCTGCATGGGTTGGGCTAGCTGCCTGTGAACTTCTGGAGGATCTCCTGACCCCATTTCCCATCTTCACAAAGGAGTGTTGCAATTACAGACTACTGAACCTGACTCTTTATGTGGGTTTCGAAGATTCAAATTCAGGTCCACATGCTCAAATGGCAAACATTTTACCCACTGACCCATCTCCGCAGCCTACAACTCATCTTTGATTATGTGGACTTTAGGTACCATGCTAAGGGGGTAGATGGAAATACTAAAAAAAAGATGATAATGAAAAAACCTTCTGATAACCTTACAAATCTTGGCACAGATAGACAACAGAATAATTGTACCCTAGCCAGCAAGTATAGACTAGACAAGTTGTGGTCTAATAAGTCATGAATTGTCCCAAATTAGGACCCAGGCTTCAGCTTCAGTTGCCTCTCACTAATTTCGGATAGAAAATGCAAAATACTTGTGAGCTACAGAACTTACAGAGGCTTATTCTAGGATGGTTTGTTATTCTAAGAGCTTGCTCACTTTTTTTTTAAGATCTGCTAAGAATAGTAGATCTGGGTTCTTTTCAAAGATAAATATCATTTTCAAATACTACTACCACCACCTGTGGTGTGTGAGTTCTCCCCTAGTAAAATGGGAACACGTACACCTGTTACTCTATAGACATTCATTCTTGTGCAGAGCCCTGTGCTAACCTGTTTCTCTGAGGTCGTATGATACAATCTCTCTTTCCTTCCTGAATCCATCGGGGTCTTGGTTCAAAGCTACAGAAACAATTGGGTGACTAACACCAGGAGGAAGTTTAGCAGAAGTAGGAGATCCACCAAGGGAAAAATGATAGAGTGAGAGGGAGGAGGGGCCTTGAGAAATGGGCAGTTAACACTGTGGTTCACGACCACACAGCCTAGTCTCTTAAGGATGCTGATACAGTCACCATAAACAGCCTGCTGGCCAACCTCTCTCCTCACTTTACTTTCTGAGGAAGCAAAGTTCCAGGAATGAATATCTGATAGGCTGAACTGAGCTGACATTGTGACTCAGGATTGGGGGTGAATTAGGAGGTGGGAGTGAGTAGCAAACTCTGGAAGATTCTACAAAGGAATTGTCAGATTTCCACACAATGACAAATGACCTTCTCCTCAAGATATGGAAGTACAGAGGCTGGAGAGATGGCTCGGGGGTTAAGAGCTGATATCGCTTTTGCAAAGGACGATGCTTCCACCATTGTCAGAAACTTGTAACTGCCTGTTAAGTCTAGCTCCACTCTGGTGGAGTGCTCCTGGCCTCCACCAGAAACTGCACCCTAAAACACTTATGCACACACAGTCACATTTTCAAGAAGTAAGTCTTTGAAAAGATATAAAGAGATGGCCCAGTGGTTAAAAGCACTAGTGGTTCTTACAGAAGACCTAGGTTCAAATCCCAGCACCCACATGACAGCTAACAACTGTCAGTAAAATCTAGTTCCAGGGGATCTGATGCCCTCTCCTCTCCTCTCCTCTGTGGACACTGTACGACATGGGTGCATTTACATGCAGGCATAACACTCATACACATTAAATCAATCAATCAATCAATCAATCAATAAGAAATACAGAGGTGTAAATAACAGCAATTTTCTAGACAGTGACCTTTTGTCTAGCAACCATTTTGCTGCTGAGGAGATGTGACTTGCTGACTTAGCACCAGGTCTTTTTCCTCCAACCTCTTTTCATCCTCCAGCGCAAAACCCAGTGACTGATGAACTCATACACTGTTTCTCCAAATTTAAACAGTATTGCATGTGGGGGAGGAAGGGATGAAGGAAGTCCCTCTTCTGAGAGTGATTATCATTTTCGGACCCTTTTCATTATTTGAGCCCAGTCCATAAAAATAAATAACGCCAAGTCCAGCTGACCTCCAGTGCATGATGGGAGAATCTCATTACTGCAGAACTCAGTGATAAATGCTCAGTGTTGGCTACAATACATTGAATGTTCAGTAAAAACATCATACTCTCCTGCATCTAATTGCCACCTTTTCTTCTTCATAGGGCAATAAAAACGGAATTTTGTGCAGTATTTGCCTGGCTTCTCACCTAACCTTCTCTTCCACCTTCTGTTTCCTTTCTTCTTTGTTTAGAACTGATCATAAGCTCTTTAGAGTTGCATGCCCAGATAAGAATTCCCCATCCATTTCTTTCCAAGGAATGTTCCTCTGCATTTGAACATCAGTAGTGTTTTAAAAACCTCTGTGTTTATAAGTCTAAATGCTTCAGTGGAGGGGAGTCTTGGGGGAGTTCTGCTCTGATGTTCTGAGGGAAACTGAGGCATGTAAAAGACTTCCCAGGAGGCAGAAACCTGCCAACTACCCCCACAGTCTATGCCAGTTTGGGGGTTGATAGTTTCCTGATCTTCTTTTCCACTGCCTTCTCCATCCAGTCTGGATAGGAATGACAAGGACATTTCTTGGAAGTTTACTAAAGGGTAAACTCAGGCCATACATACATTTTCTTTTATCTGACAATTTTGGTCCACTCAACCTCTAAAAAACATATATCAACCATGCCCAAACAAAAATCAAATCAAAACACAGACGCCCCCCCACACACACACACACAAACACCCCAAACATTCTCCCAATTTAACCTCATTCAAATCCCTGGCTCTTTAACAAAAGATCAGGATACCCAGTACCACTGACAACCTATTCCCATATGATAAAAATCGGTTTAAGATGAGCATCAATCACCTGTCCTCCTCAGGCAAGTGTGCATGCTTCAGGTTGCCACAAACTCTGTGCCTGTTCTGCTCTGCTGGGTTTTCATGCTGTATATTCCAGCCGGCCTTCCAAGGCTGAGTTTGTGATCCTGAGCCGGTGTTAGCCTCCTACACGGTGAGTTCAGGGCTGCTGACTCAGGGTGAAACAGTGCATGGAAGATACTAGAACTTCCCTAATTTTGGTCAGCACAGAGCTGTCCTGAGGATGACTCAAGCCACACCCCCAGGAGACAGTCTCCAGCCTCACTTCTCCTCACTCCTTCGCCCCAGCCATTATCCGCTACACTCTCCCAGCCTCTTGGAATGTACTTGCATGGCCTGCCTTTCCCTGCCTCCCTGGTATAAGTGAGACCTCTCCCCCTGGCTTCTACAATAGCCTTGGGCTGTGGACAGAGCAAGGGCCCTACAGTGGAAGCACTTCTCTTTTTCTGCTGGCTCATCCGCGCTTGCAGTTCCAGCCTCAGGACCACAGGCAACCGATCCTGTGGTCACCAATGTTTCCCCCAGCCCTAGAATTACTTTTAAGCTTGCAGTCTTAATTCAGATGTCACAAACTGCCTTCATAGACAGACTGTCCCTGCACAGTGCTGACACCCCTCCTTTGTTTTCTTACCACATGACCTCTCCCAACTTACACCAAGCTGACACCATCCTGTGTGTAACTTACCCCCCTCCCGTGCTCCTCCCCTTCCCGTGTCACTCTCAGCTGACTCTAAGAGCCCTCGGACTTCCCTCGCCTTCCCTTGCGCCCTGTGCCTGGACCCGGCACACAGTCTGTGACATTTGTTGACCATAGCTGCCTGGTTTCTTTGAAGTGCCTCCTAAGGCCCAGGGTAAGTCAGCTGACTTTCTCAAAGCTGGCTTCTAAAGACACTGAACTGCACTATTCACACTCCCCAAGGGCATCCTGGCCCTCCTGGGAAGGAGAATGATTGCCTCACTTGGCCGCTTGAGGACCAGGACGCTGAGTGCTGGGCTAGGTAGCAACTTTCCCCACCTGCCTGGAGGAGGAAGCCCGGTGGGCGGGACGGGAAGGTGGGCGGGGCGGGGCGGGGACCGGGCGGGGCCTCGCTGCCCGAGCCAATGGGCGCTGCGGCGTGGGGAGGCCCGGCGGCCCGGCAGAGGCGCTGGCGCGGTGCGGGGCAGAGGCAGAGCTCTGGCTCCACAGAGCATCCGCGGATGGTGTGGCGAGCGGCGCGGCTGAGGCGTCCACGGACCACCGGCGGCTCCCGGGTAAGCGGCAGCAGAGCGGACGGTGAGGGTTTCCGGCCGTGGGGCGCCCCACCCTGGCGCGGGGCTGCGTCCCCCAGAGCTCTGTGCCCGCGGGTTGCGGGTGCGGAGACGGCCCGGCGCTCAGCCCTCTCTCCCCAGGCTGATGCTGCTGGGCCCCGGCTCCACTCCCCGAATGGCACCGCAGCCCGGGACGCACAAGCTCGTGGCTCCTTGAGTCTCCATCCAGCACCCAGACTCGGGAAGAGCCTGATCCAGGAGCCTGGAACTGCAGCGTGTGCCAGTGCTCTGTGCCTAATTCCGGCACACGCCTTGGGTCTGCGGAGCCCTCAGGACCTGTTGCCTTGGGGCTGGGGCTTAGTTTTCTCAGACAGTTTCCTATTTCCAGCCATTCTGGGGTGCTGGAAGAAACCTCGGAGCGTTTCCTTAGCAGAGCTAGGAACCGAGACTAGCACTGACACAGCGCCTGGGATCCCTTGGCTGAGTGCCTGGCACGGTGCTCAGCCCTAGCGGCCAAAAGGGAGTTGCTAGAGTCCCTGGTGCTAACAGGGACAATAGGAAGGATTGCACTGAAGGGCAGAGAACAGAGGTAGGTGGGTTGTGATGCAGCCAGGAAGGCTTCAGAGGAGAGGGCTTCAGTGCAGACTTGCAGGAGTAGACAAGTTTCCCTGCCTGAAAACCGTGGAGATGGAGGCTGAGGGGCAGCAAGAATGGGTAGATTCTTATGTGTCAAGATCTCAGCTAACCAAACATCTGATAACCCAGGAAGACCAAGTCTGGTGGGTGGGAAATAACCTGCAACACGGCAGGGGTTGTAAAGGTACCTGGGTCTGAAGATGCAGTCTTAGGAGTTTGTCTTGGGATGGAGGAGGTGGAGAAGAGTTCCAGCCTGTCCTCAAGCCACTCTGGAATCTCTGGATAGTGATGCAGGCTGGTATCCTTAAGCTGGTAAGTGTAAGAAGCTGATCTTCAGGCAACCCGCCTTCAGATTCTGGCCCCTGAAGGGGCCCTGCCTGGCCAGAAACTCTGGTTTCTGCGCATGGATTCAGGCAGAGAGATGCCACGTATCACTTGTACAACCTGTGTAACACCGTGTATTGTTTGTGGACTTGGGACCTCAATCTTGTCCTCAGGGTCTGCCGCTGGAGGGGGTCTTGTACTCTTTCCCACTTTCTGAGCCTGGTGTGTGGCCTCTGGCCTTCCCTGGCCTCTGCCCCTCCTGTCTAGCAGGGCTGTTGCTGGAAGCATGGCCGAGTGTAGACTGCTGTACTGTCCAGAGGAAGAGCTCACTGGAAGACCAGAAAGCCACTTTATCCAGGTGCCTTGCAGACATTATCTACCTTGCAACTCATTTGTGTGTGTGTGTGTGTGTATCAAAGGAAATTGTTATGCCTTGGAAAAAAAGATTAGAGATGCGTGCTGGTTAGTTTTAATGGTCAACTTGCCACAACTTGGAATCCCACAACGTGGGAAGATAATGAAGTGAGGGGACGATCTAGATCAAGTTGGCTGGGAGTATGTCTGCAGGAGGTTGCCTTGGTGATTAAGTGAATTCATGTGAGAAGATCCAGTCCACGGGGTCAGCGCTGTTCCCTGGGTTTGAGTCTTGCACTATATGAAAGTGGGCACAGTGATGTGAGTATTAGGTATGCATTTATCCTTTCTCTGCTCCTGACTGGCTGTGATCAGCCGCCTCAAGTTCTGCTGGTTCGACTTCCCACAGTGATGGACTGTAACCTGGAACTGTGAGTTCACATGAAGCCTTCCTTCCCTCACTTGCTTTTGTCCAGATATTTTATCTCAGGAGCAGGAGTGAAAGTAGAGCAGATGCTGAGATTTCTGTGCAGAAGTGTTCTCAAGAAGTTGTCTTACTGTCCAAGGACATAAGCAGGTGGGAGAGCAGGAGCAGGTGCAGGCAAACATTGATTCACTATGCAAGGAATTACAAAAGGCGCTCAAGACAACCACTGAGGGCTCAGAAGTCCTTGCTGACCAGACAGGGAGTACACAATGCTCCTGAGGAACAGGACAGTTTCTAAATAGAGACTCAGATGTGAGCTGCTGGACACAGGAGGGTAGCGAGCACATTGTCTTCCAAGGAACTGTAAAAGCTGTCCCACAACAATGAGTTACTAGGCCAGCAGACAGCATTGGACAGAACAGGATGCTTTGGACTGTGGGCTCCTGAACAGAGTGCCTGCTATGTATATGTATTCCCTTCTGGTTGTCCTACACCACTCTGAGTTGTGAGTTTTTATTTATATTTTACAGCCAACTCAGCTTTTCTCACACCTAATAGAGGCCATGCTTGCCATAAGATATCAGTGACAACGATCTGTCACGTGGTGTTACCTATGACACTTTAGGAAGTACTTTCATGGATGGATTGATTAGTCTCTCATTAATTCAACCACTTACTTATCCACTCAATCTGTGTGGAGTACCTTCCAAACAGTTGGGGCTACTAGGTAGAGACATTAAATACTTGACTCTTTGAAAGAAAATATGGGAAGATGGAACACTGCACTGTAGAGCCAGGACATGATCAAGAAAAACGGGCTCTTTGTCCCAGTGATTGTTCATGTCCTATGTACAATGCATCTTCCTTGGAAAGGCCTTTAGACCATCCTCTGTGATGCAGAGACCTATGCTTTCATTCTACTTTTTTAAAAATTTTATCCTCTTCCCTGTGTTGGTCCTCCCCACTATACTGCAGGCTCTAGTCGGTTTATCCCAAGGGCCCAGCAATGTTCAGTATGTATTTCTTCATTGAATGTATGTATGTATGTATGTATGTATGTATGTGTATTTTATGGGGTTTGAAGCCAGGATCTCATGTATGCTAACTAAATCTCCAGCCTAACACATTCTTGAGATCCTTTGAAGGTGGCAGGCCTTGGAGACATGATAAGCTCAGGTTTTACCCAAAGTGCACTGAAGTCGGTGAAGGATTTTAACCCTAGCAATGACCTGTACATCTACTTATTTTCTGCTATACCTCCAGAAGGTAGGATCCATGAAGAAAGGAAGCTTAGTTACTGAACTTTGAATGAATGGATGAGCAAACTTGTATTTTATTTATTTTTATTTTATTTTTAAATTTTATTTATTTTTTATGTGTATGAATGTACTGTCTGCATGTAGGTTTGTGCACCCGAGTCGTGCAATGCTGTGGAGGTCAGAAGAGAGCATCGGATTCCCCTGGAACTGGAGTTAATGATGGTTCTCAGCCGCCATGTGGGTGCTGGGGATTGAACCCAGGTCCTCTGCAAGAGCAGTCAGTGCTCTTAACTGCTAGGCCATCTCTCCAGCCCCCTGCATTTTAAAAGAATCTCACCAGCTTCAAGGTCAAAAGTGAACTAGAGAGAAGAAATAATAGGATTCTGTCACCAAGTAAAAGTTAGATGACTGAGATATAGGTGTTGGTGTAAGCAGAAGGAAAGAGCAGAAGGATTTGAACTCTATCTTGGACACAATGGACAGGTTTGGTGATATACTAGACTGGAGGTGTACAGAAAAGGAACAAGGATGACTGTCAGGCTTCTGGTTTAAGACCAGATGGATGACAGATGTCCATCACTAGGTGAATGGATAGACAAAATGTTCTGTGTACACACAATGGAGTATTATTCAGCCATGAAAAGAAACAAAGTACTAAGTTACCACTTAAATGGACCTTGTAAACATTATACAAAAATGTAAGTAGAAAAGGCCAAACACAGAACTGGGAAGATGGTTCAGGGACGAGAACCTGTACAGCCACGAGGCCCTGAAAGGAACTTCAGCAGCCATGTAAAAAACGGGATGTGGCACTGCGTCCCCGTAACCCTCAAACTGGCAGGGGGTGGGTGGTGTAGAGCCCAGGGGTTGTCTGGATAGCCAATCTAGCAGAAACAGTGAAGTCCGAGTTTAATGGGATACTGTCTCACAACATAAGGTTGAGTGCAACAAAAACCTCTTAATATCAACCATGAGTGAATGTGTATGCATACACACATATACCACACACACACACACACACACACACACACACACAGAGGGAGGGAGGAAGGGAGGGAGAGAGAGAGAGAGAGAAAGAGAGAGAATGATGAATGAATGTGGGCACAAAAATGACACATTGCATGATTACCTGTAAGCAAATATATAAATCCACATGGACAGGAAACAGGTCAGTGTTTGCCACAGACTGCGGAGAAGCAGGGATAAGGTCCCGGCATCGGAACCAGAGGGGCTGAGTGTTTAACTTTTGAAATGATGACCAGGCTTTGGAGCTCGACAAAGGTAATGGTTGTGCACATTATGAAGGTGCTAAATGCCACTGAACCACATGCTTTACAGTGGGTAACTCTGCGCTATGTAGATTCCACCTTAATTTTAAAAAGTTGACATTGCTGGGCGTGGTGGCTCACGCCTTTAATCCTAGCACTCGGGAGGCAGAGGCAGGCGGAGCTTTGTGAGTTCAAAGCCAGCCTGGTCTACAGAGTGAGTTCCAGGCCAGCTGGAGCTACAAGGAGACCCTGTCTCAAAAAGACCAAAAAAATAAATAAATAAAAATAAAAAGTTGACATGGATGCCAGCAGCATTCTGACAATGAGGGAGACTAAGGAGAAGCAGGCTGGATGGACCGTAAGCACTCCATGGGGCTACACATTTGATTTGAAGTCTAGCAAGGGAGTCTTGGCCGGGGGTATAAACAGAGCAGTTACATGCCAATCAATTGAGCAAATGATATCTAGGGACAGAGGGTATAGACATTGCAGCCTGGAGCATTCTTTAATGTGATGCTTATAGATACCCTACAAGGAAGATGCTTTAGCCCTTGTTTTCAGATGAGGAAACCCAGAATGCACCTCCCATCTCAAATCAACATGCCCACAGACAGGTGACTAATTCATCTGGGTCCCCAGCCTTCTAAACTGCTTCCCTTCCTGTCCTAACACAATGACATTTAGAACCTCAGCAAACACTTTCCCCCGGCCCCTGTTCTTCCCATCAGCCATGATTGAGTGTCTACGTACCGCAGGCACTGGGCTGGGGATGCAAGGGTGGAGAATGTGATGTAGACGTGGCTCCAGGCTCCTGGAGTTTGTCTAGTAAGCAAGAACCTTCAACTTACAGGGGGTCTTAGAAGCCCAGAGCCAGGGCAGCTCTCCCAGGCGTGGAGGTGAGAGGAAGCTTCATAGAGAATGGGATGGATAAACTGAGATCTACAGCAGAAGAGGTGAACTTGGGGACTAGAGTGATTCCCAGGAGGGGTCATCGCCTCTGAAGATTTGCTCTGAGAATTTGCCATTCCTTTCCATCCTCAGTTCTTCCCAGGTTCTAGCACTTTCCACCTCACAAAATGTATCTGTATTTTCTATAATAATGCATAAACAAGTGGCCTGGTTTAAGTGAGGACTTCCCATGGGTAACAAGGTGGGGTTTCAGAGCCTGGACTTCTTGAGCACATGATTTAGCATCTCTTGTTGTTTTTCAGTCCTAGTGTGTGGCAGGGAAGCACTCTACCACCGAGCTTCATTTCCAGCCCTCTTTTTCCTCAGCCTCCTGAGTAGCTGAGTTGACAGGCCTGGGCCTTGAGGCCAGCTGAACCTTACTTTTAATACTTGTGAAACAGTGGATAAGGGTAAGAAGATATAGTAAAATGTTGGGCACGTTATACATGCTCAGAAGAATGTTATCTCCTCTCCCCTCCCCCTGTGCTGTGCAAAACAGATATTCACAGTCTCTTGGAAGGTTGTGATGTAGGTAGTTTAAGGTGCAGCATGACAAACTGTATGTTTAGGAAGCTCCCTGGAGGAATCAGATATAAACAAGTTTGGGAACCACTAATATAAACCAAATCCTCTTTGGTTTGATGAGCAAGAAGGGGTTAAGTGTCTAAAAGTAGGATTTTGCCTTTTAGGAATTACTAGCCAATGAGGGGGCTGGCTGGTGATGTAATGCCTTGGGCTGGCACTCTATTGGTTAAGTGTATTGTTTCTCTTGCTTTACTGTGTGAGAAGTGGGGTTGGAGCACAAGGGTTAATCATTCTGTAACTAGCTTGTCTCTCTCTCTCTCTCTCTCTCTCTCTCTCTCTCTCTCTCTCTCTCTCTCTCTCTCTCTCCTATTCTGCTAAGTGTGTCTATGTAGTAGCAGGGGTCCGCATACTATCACCCTTCGCTTTCCAATAAACTGCTGTACTCCCCTCCTCCCTTCCTCCCAAGCAGAGCACATGTCCCTGTAGTACTACAGAGAAAGACCTGGGAGGAGGAGGGAGAGGAGAAGGGAAAGGAAGAGGGGGAGGAGGAGGAAGAAGAGAAGAAGGAGGAGGAGAAAGAGGAGTTCCTTACAGGAAAGAGGGCCCCTTCACAGGACTGCAGTTTCTCCTTGCCACCTGGGACGAACAAGGCTCCACGTGCCCCTGATGAATTGTTTAGCTGCCACCTGCTTCCGTGCGTTATTCAACCTGGAGGGGATTCTCAGAACTAGGAGGTGAGCCCAAGATCTGGAAGAGGGGGCTCCGGGCCTGGGAGGTGGGAGAAACTGCCCTAGTCTGGGAGTCAGGGGAAGATCCATCCAGTGGCTGCCACTGGCCACAGTGTGAGCTTAGACAGGCCAGTCTGCCTCTCTGGGTCTACAGGGTGAAATGCACAAGGTTCTGGCAGACCCTGGCTGGGGTCTGTGCTCATGAGGAGCTGTGAACAGAGGATCTTGGTAGTTTTCTGTCAAATCCTCCCTAAAGATAAAGGTTTTACTTTCTCAGAATCTGGTGTGCTACAGAGCCAGCTCTAAGCCAGACCCCTCCTCGTATTGTCTGCACTTCCTCATTGGTGCTTCATCTCAGCAGGGTAAAATGGGTCGACTCTGGGGTAAGATGTCTCCAGAAATTCCTGAACGCTTTCAGGGATTTTTTATGATGTTTTCCAGGAAAGACCTTCAGGTCCCTGACTCTTGAGCTGTCAGTGTGGCTGAACGAATTTGGAGCACTCTCTAGGGTCAGGCTGGGCTGTCAGGGGTAGGGCATTCCTCGATTCCTTTTGTATTATGGGTAACACAGTGTGATGGATTTCCTGTTTATTTGTAATCGGGTGTGCATTGTTGCCCCAGCCTGAAACTGCTACCTGTCCAGAAAGGCTGCAGTGCAAGCATGTCTGCCTGGGCTGGCGAGCAAAAAGAGCTGCAGTGGAGCTGCTGCACAGCACGGGCACGGCCGCACACGGGCACGGCCGCACACGGGCACGGCCGCACACGGGCACGGCCACATGGCACAGAGGACAGCTGGGAAAGGCTACTGGACAAATACGCCAGCCTTCCTTTCATTGGTGCTTCAAGGCATCCTGACATCTCACACACAATGATGCTCCTTCTCTTCTGGCAACCTCGAAAAATGCAGAACTAAAAAGTTCTGTTACCTTTTGGAGTCCGGTCCTCTGGCTTATCTGTCACAGAGGAGGGAGGGAGCGAGCGAACTGAGTTGTAGAGCCTTTCTAGCCTGCTTTGGCTGAGGTGTGGATTGAGCTACACGGGTTAGAGAATGTCAGAATAAAGGCTCATGCTGCTTGTGTTGGTGATGGGGACTTCAAGCTGGTTAGTCACTGTATTTTCCTCACTTCCTGGGAGTGAGTTAATGAGCTTCATTCCACATATATGAACACTAAAGCTGTTGGGAAATGGAGTGACTTGCCCATCATCCACTTAGGAAGGGTGGTGGTACCCATACCTGAGCAGGTGAACATACTCTGGTGACAGGGGATAGCAGGGTCAGGTGAGGCAGGAGCTGGCATCCTTGTCTGCCTCTGCTTCCCTGTTGCTCTTTGTTCTTGAAATCATGCACTGACTTCAAGATAGATCAGCTCAGCTAGATTATGGTGGGTTGTCTAGTTTACTGCTGGGCATGGCTGCAGAACATCAGAACATTCCTGGGTCTGAAGGAAAACCCCATGTTTGTTGAACCAGGACCCTCAATTTATAGCTGAGAAAGTTTCAGCTAGAGAAATTAAGTGGCTTTTTGCCATGCCACTCAGCCAGTCCATAGAGGCTGAGAAGTAGAGATCATGTCTCCTTGTCCTAGGTACAAGTTATATTGTTAGTATTGAGATTTTTTTAAACTTTCAGTTGAGAATTTTGAGATAAGCTGAATTTAGCCATTCTTACCTCCAGGCCACTTTGAAACTCTAAGACAAGAGTCACAGACTTTACGTTCTCCTCTTAGACTTGTGGCAGGTGTCTGAGACACAGCGGTCAGTAAGCAGCCATAATATGAGACCAGGTCATTGTCCTGGAGCAGGCTCAGGAAGCAATCCATGTTTCATGAGGGTAATGGCTTCCAGGTCAGCAACCTTTCCTAGTGGGTGAGCTGAGGCCCCAACCCTTTCCTTTTGTGTGGCGGGCACATATCTATGCAACTGTTACAACTCTTGTAACACGTGCTTTCTGTTCTTTGTCTTCTCAACTAAGCTGTTGGTTTCCAGAGTGCAGCTTCTAAAATGTTGAATAGAATCAATTGATAGCACTGTCTAACGAGGATGTTAGTGTTAATACCTTGAATGAGTGGAGATGTAAATGGTGAATGTCCTCATTAAAAAGTACAGTGCAGACACTTGACTCCTCCTGTGGTGACTGCAGTGTTAAGAAAGCATCATCCTCATAGCAGCTTCTATACTCACATGGTTACAGAAGAGAGACACTGCTGTTATTCTGTAGGGCTGGAGGACAAAGCTCACAGGGGTGGGTGGAAAGAGGAGAGGAGAGGAGAGAAGGGGAGGGGAGGGAAGGGAGGGGAGGAGAGGAGAGGAGAGGAGAGGAGATGAGAGGCTGCAGACAGAGGGCCAGGATGCTGATAGAGGAGCTGTCCAGCAGGGGAGTTTCCACAGATGCTAGGAAGGAGAGGAACCTGGTATCCTTCAGCTTCCTTTCTGGATCTCAGATTCCTTGATTATTTATTAGTGAGTGTAAACACTATACAGCAGGAGTGATCTTATTCTTTAGGTTGAGAAGACATCATGTGGAATGAAAAGCTTGGATACATAGAAATACCTTTCGTGATATTTTAGTCACCAAAGAAGTGCATTACACTTAGTTTTTGTGAATGCAGCCTTGAACAGTAATTCCTGTGCTAATGAGTGGGCAAGATACTGGCGCATTCTAAAAGAAGAAGATAGGAAAGTGCAGTTGTCCTCTTGGGGGTCCTTGCCTGAAGGGTTTATGCCATTTGTTTGTGTACACAGCTCAATGCCTTCATACTTCTTTCTGGTGATGGTGAATAGCAAATGATATAGTATCTGTGGAAACCCTCAGCCCAGGGTGTTACAGTGAAGATGCTCAGTAAATATTTGTGTTCATCGGCATCTTGTCTACCAGACTTGACCATGCTAGACTTTGAGAAGTTTTACAGAACACATGGCCACCTGCATCCAAGTTGCTCTCTTACTTGAGGTTGGCATATCCTGTCTGGCTCCTCTGACGCTGCTTTTAAAATCTCTGATGGACAAAAGATGGGGCTGGAGGCTATAGACACTTGCGTTCAAAATACCAGATATTACCTATTATGGTCGTTTGATTGATAATATCCTCATAGGCTCCAAGTATTTGAATACTCGGTCCCCACTTGGTGGTGCTGTTTGTGGAAAGTCACAGAACCTTAGGAGGTATGGCCTTCCTGGAAGAAATGTGTCACTGGGGCCAGGCTTTGAGAGTAGTTAGCCGTGTCCCATTTGCTGTTTGTTTCTCTGCTTCTTGAGCCTGCTTGAAGATGTGAACCCTCAGTTTCTGCCCCATCTGCCTCTGCCACCATGCCTTCCTCCCTGGATGGACTCTTATCTCTCTGGAACCCTAACCTAAATAAACTTTTTCATTTATAAATTGCCTTAGCTATGGTGTTTGATTACAGCAATAGAAAAGTACCTATTGAGTGATATGCTATTGAGTTTGTTACTTAACCTCTCTGTATTGTTTCATTTACATTACATTTCATTGCTCACTTTCAACCCAGAGAAGGCTCACTGAGGACCTGCAGAGTGTGAGGACCCAGCAGAGTGACTGCTGTGTAGATGCTGACATGTCCATGCTCCTTAAAAGGCTGTTGCTGGGATGTCATTTTGCTCATGGTAGTAGCATCTCAGAGCCATGGGAAAGCCTAAGAAAATGTGAATAAAGGCACAGCCTTGCACTCTCCTAGATCCTGCTCCTGCACAAGCAGGCTCTGGGAGGTGTCTGACTAAATACAGTTTTAAAGCACCAATTACTGGGCTGGGACTGTTCTACTCAGGGGCCAAATGGGCAGGTGATTTGAAGGACAACACATAGACATTTTTGAGCCAGGTTCAAAGCATCAGGAATTTCATGACAAGGCTCAACTTCTATGTTTATTCATTCATCTATTCAACAATATGTGAGTAGTTCTGACCTGTGATTCACAGCATGCTAAGTGTAGGAATCTGTCAATGAACAATCAATGTCCCTATACTCAGAGATTGCATATACTGGTAGATAAGGTAGGAAGCAGCCATAAGTGAGCTGTCTTTCCCAGTAGGGGCTGAGACACTGGCCCTCTCCTTCCTGTGCATGCCATGTACTCTGTGTGAATTTAGCAACAGTGCTGTCTGTTCTTTGTATGATATCACTTAGTCAAAAATGACATGGAGAGAAAAAAAGGAGCCGTAGAAAGGCACAGAAACAGTTTCTCTGTAGAAAAGTCAGCTAGAGAAGCTCCGTAATACTCAATCAAGCTCAGCAGAGCCATGAAGCTTGATTATGCATGGAAATCTGCAGGAAAGAGTCCCAGAAATAGGGAACAGTCAATGGGCCTTAGAGCAGGTAGAGAGGCCAGGAAAGGAAGAGTTGGAGATGTGATCGCTAGATACTCAGAACCAGATCTGCAAGGGACTCATGGCTGAGGAGGGGAGCTTGGGTTCTCTTCCAAGTTGAAAGTTTTAAGAAAGAGGCAACATGGGTTGATAGTTGTTTGTTTGTTTATTCATTTATTTATTTAACATTGAAACAGGGTCTCAGTGTATAGCCCAAGGTAGCATCAAACTCACAGTTCTCCTTCCTAAGCTCCCAAGTGCTGGAATTATGTGCATGTATTGCCTTCCTACTTGTCTTGTCCTATGGTAAAATAGCGCTTGTTCTTGTACACCATCCTGTGACTTTAGCACAGGTGTAACTGCAGGCAGCTGTCACTTCCATGATGAGGATCCTGGACAGTTCCATCATCCACCTCAGCACTGCCTTCCTGCCATCCTGTGATAGTCACAAATGCCCACATCTCTGACACTCAGCAACTGCAGATCTGAGCTCCATCCCCTCATGGTGTTCTGTTCATAGTGTTGTGCAGGAAGGCGTGCTTGCCACGCAAACATCAGGACCCAGGTGTAGACCCCTAACACTGACATAAAAACCTGAGTGGAGTGCACATGTCCACAGCTCCAGCCCTGAGGAGGGGGGCAGGTGGGCAGATCCCTGAATTTTGCTGGGCAGCGAGTCTAGCTAAATCGGTGAGCTTCAGATTCAGTGAGAGACTGTCTCAAAAAAATAAGGTAGAGGGCTGGCCTGAAGGTTAAGAGCGCCGACTGCTCTTGCAGAGGACCCAGGTTCGATCCCCAGCACCCACATGGCGGCTGAGAACCATCTTTAACTCCAGTTCCAGGGGAATCTGACACCCTCTTCTGACCTCTGCAGCATTGCATGACACAGATGCACAAACCTACATGCAGACAGTACATTCATACACATACAAAATAAATAAAATTTAAAAAAATATAAGGTAGAAGGTCACCTAAGAGGAAGGTAACCTATGTCAAACCCTGGCCTCCACAGTTAGGTACACAATTACCTGTGCACACACCTGCACACTTATACCTGTACCAACACATGCCTCTAACACACACACACACACACACACACACACACACACATTTTTCAAGAATGTCACATAAGCGGAATGGCTCAATGTGTCACTCTTGGGATGTCTTATTTCCTTCAGCATAATGTGTTTTGAGGCCCATTGAAAAATGTGTAGGTTGATTATGACCAGAATTGCTATAAACCACTTGTGTTCAGATTTTTGTGAGAACACAGTTTTTCTCTCTTCTAGAACAAATACTAAGGAGTTGGATGGTTAGGAAATATTCTAATTTCATGTTCAACTCTATAAGAAAATGCCACACTTTTTCCAGAGTGACTGTACTATTTGCATTTTCAACACCATTGCACCAAATTTCCAGTTGCTCTGCCTTCTTGTCAGCATATGGTACTGTCAGTACTTTTTTATTTTGGCCATTATGCCAGGTGTGGTGGCACATGCCTTTAATCCTAGCACTTGGGAGGCAGAGGCAGGCGGATCTTTGTGAGTTCAAGGCCAGCCTGGTTTACAGAGTGAGTTCCAGGACAGCTGGGGCTACAGGGAGACACTGTTTCAAAAAGACCAAAAATAAATAAAATAAAATAATTATTTTGGCCATTCTAATAACTTAGTGATATCTCATCATGGTTTTAATTTGTATTTCTGTAATTTTCTAATAATGTTGACAATAATTTTCTATGTGTATTTCTTACCCTTACATCATTTTTTTTGTAAAATATCTGCTTAAATATGCAACTCTTAATTTTCCTTTTTTTCTTTCAATTGCTTTTGGCTTTTTTCTTATTGTTGAGCTTTGGGGATTGGTTTATTTATTATTTCTTCCTGTGTGTGTGTGTGTGTGTTTTGTGAACATGTGGTGGGTGAAAGTTGACACTGTGTGCCTGCCTCAAATACTTTCCACCTTATTTTTATTTTTTTGGTCTTTTTGAGACAGGGTCTCCCTGTAGTCCCAGCTGTCCTGGAACTCACTATGTAGACCAGGCTGGCCTTGAACTCACAGAGATCTGCCTGCTTCTGCCTCCCACATGCTGGATTAAAGGCATGCACCACCACGCCCAGCTTTCCACCTTATTTTTTTTTTTAGACAAAGTCACTCACTGAACCTGAATCTCACAGATTCAGTTAGGCTGGCCAACCAGTGAATTCCTGGGATCTGCGTGTCTCCATACCCCTTACTCCAGTTCTGGGATTACAGACATGTGCTGCCATGCCTGACTTTTGCATGGGTGCTGAGGATCTGAACCCACGTCCTCATGCTTATGCAGCAAGCAAACATTTTACAGACAGATATCTCCTCAGTCCCAAGAGTTTAGTATTCATTAAATACATGTTTTTTAAAGAATCATTTTGAATGTGTGTCTTAAGAGAATGTGAGGCAGGAGGATTTTATGAGTCTGAGGCTAGCCTGGGCTACAGAGTGAGGCTCTCCCAGAAAACAAAGAATCATCTGGGAGGGTTGTTAAAAGGGCAGGGTTAGGCCATGACCTCCAAAGATAGCTAACAAGAGCTCCAAATTACCCAGCACAAGTGCTTGGTGTACTACACCACAGGAAAACCTCTGCGTGAGCTGAGACGGCTCCACAGAACAGGCGGCTTGAGATGAGAGTTTAGTAGGAATTCTGCCTTGGAGAAAGTTGGGGAAATAGCAGACAAAGAGAGTGAAAAGCAGAGGCAAAGGATGGACAGAATGGTGATGGAGGCCATACAGGGTGTTGGGTGATAACGATGACTATTGACCAAAAGAGAACATGTCCATTTAGGGGTGGGGTCACATGACTTCCTGTGCTTAATACTACATAAATTTCTTTAATTGCGTCAGTTGGTTTCACACTGTTAGCGACCACAGTATCTGCCAGAAAAAACTTGAAGGGGAAAAGTCTTCTCTCCGCTTAAGTTTCGTAGGTTTTCAGTCCATCAGGGTGGGGAAGACATGGCTGGACAACTCGGTTCGTGGCAGCAGCATGTGTGGAGGAGACTACTCACAGCTCAGCAGAGCAGAAGGCAGAGAGCTAGGTCAGAGTCAGGTGCAGATATACCTTTCAAAGGTCTTCCCTTAGTGACCTTCTTCTGCCAACCAGGGCCCACCTCCTGAAGGCTCCACGGACTCCGGAAAAATATCTTGAGCTGGGAAACAAGCACTCAGAACATGAGCCTATCAGAAATCGTTGTAGAAGAGGGAGTGTTCTGTGGGGAGCAGAGTTACCAGACAGCTGGGCAGTTACTCGTAGGAATTTGCAGCAATGGACACAGCATGCACAAGTCCCATGTGACCTCAAGCCAAACAACATCCCATCATGGACATGAGAAGGTGGGTAAGAAGCCATAATGCTACCTGAGGAGCTGAGGACAGCTGATGGTTGCTGAGAGGGAGTCAGTCTCATCTAAGGGTGAGATTCTTGGTAGGCTGACCAGGCTCTAGTGGATGGACCTACAAAGAAGTATGTTTGGGGACACAGGTTTGACTCTATAGACCGAGAGAGAGAGAGAGAGAGAGAGAGAGAGAGAGAGAGAGAGAGAGAGAGAATAGAACATTTTATATCATATAGTGTATATTATATATAGTATATATAATATTATATAGAATAGAATATTTGGGCAGGGGTAATGGGAGCTGCAGATGAAAACAGAATCTAAGCATGATCTAAATATACTGTATGAAATTTCCAAAAACAATCCCACATGAGCCTACAGATATTTGTTTTAATTAGGTTTTTTTTTTTCAGAAACAGGACCAATAGAATGAATAATATATTAAAAAGCGACTCATTAGGTTGGTTTACAGGATTCGGTGTGGACATTCCAACAACTGCTGCCTTCACACTAGAGGTGCTGAGAACCTAGTAGCTGTTTAATCCACAAGGCTGAAAGCCTGAAAAGTCCCAAGCTGGTGCTGAAGGCCTGGAGGATTCCTAAGGAACCACTGGTCTTCTGTCTATGTTGGAAGCTTGAAGAAGTTGGGTTCTGGTGGCAGCGAAGGGTGGCAGCGTGGTGGCAGCAGAGTAGACAAACTTGCCAACAAGACATGAAAATGGTGAAGAGAAAGCAAAGCTTTTGCCTTTGATGTCTCTTGATCTGGTCTCCCACCAGAAGGTACTGCCCACATTTGGGGTTATCTTCCCAGTTCTAATAACCTGATCAAGAAAGTCCCTCATAGTTCTGCCCAGCAGCTTATCTCTTAGTTGACTTCACATTCAAGTAAAGCTAGCAACCAAGGTTAACTGTCAGATTCGGACCATAATAACAGGGCTGAAGTGTTGGAAATAATCCATCAGCTCCTCAGTTCTAACAGTGACTCACCATGGTGAAATGTTCTAAGCAGTAGGTGGGCTGAGTCTGCTGTGCCTCCAGAGTCTCCTGCGATAAGGCTTTTGAGGAAGGCTCCTGGTATGGTGGAGTAGCTTGGCAAGTGGTGTGTGCAGAGGTTGGCAGAACACTGTCCCGGGCTCCACTTCCACCCTTCCTTGAAGTGCTTCACAGACTGAGCATCTCGTTTTTAACACATCATCCTCCCTACTCACTGAGGAAGCCAGAGCCGCATCTTGACGTGGCATAACTGCAGTCCTATTACTCATCGCCTGTGAACCAAACATAGTTTATATGGGTGAAGTCATCCAATTCTTGTCAAAAGCCCAGTGATGAGCTAGAATTATTATCTCTCTATTAAGGGCTGGCCCCAAGTGACAATACTAAGATATGGGGGGCAGGGCGTATTAATGGAGTTTGGAGTGTGTTACACTGACCTTTGGAGACCTCTCTTCAGAGAATGAGGAGGAGGAAGAGGAGGAGGAGGAGGAGGAGGAGGAGGAGGAGGAGGAGAAGGAGAAGGAGGAGGAGGGGGAGGAGGACAAGTAGTACCCAAGGTAGTAAGTAAGTACTTCACTGTGAACCATCACTGTTTTATGTCATTCATAGAATTGCTCCATGCAAGGACTTTTTCAATAATAAGGGTTTTTTGTCATAAATTTTGTTTGTTTGTTTTTTCTTGACCCTCTGGTTTGAAACCTATTTTTATTCTTTGTTGTTGCATTAACAACAAAATGGTATAATTTATATGAGGTTTGCAAAAACAACATTAAGTGTTAATGATACTATGATGGCCTTAAAGTTGTTTAATGTGGGGGCATTTGCCCTTCTATGAAGAAAGCCCTAAGAGGCAATGTCTTAAGAGTCATTCTGAAATTATTTCTCTCTTCCCATCCTTCTCTTGCTTCAAGCAGTTAGAATACTCTCCTCCAGCCAGGCATGGTGGCGCATAACTTTAATCCTAGCACTCGGGAGGCAGAGGCAGGCGGACCTTTGTGAGTTCAAGGCCAGCCTAGTCTACAGAGTGAGTTCTAGGACAGCTAGGGCTACAGGGAGACCTTGTCTTGAAAAGACCAAAAAATAAATAAAATAAAATAAAATAAAATAATACTCTCCTCCAGAAAAACCCTACCTGATCAATCATACCCACTTGGCTGAAGCCAAAAAGGCAAATGTTGAATATATGTGTATTGTCTCTTAAGAAATAACAGACTGATTAAAGGATGTTTCTTCTCTTTGTAAGCATTAGAGAAAGATGTTGTAGACATGTGGGCCTAGAAGCTGTTTTTCACTTCTTTCCAGATTCTCAAGTGTTTTGATGTCTTCTTGGTTTGGACTAAGTTAACCGTAGGAGGCATGGCTTAAACAACATACCTTTTTCTCACCATACTGAGGGCCAGAACGGGCCAGTGTGGCTGGGTTCTGATAGGCACCCTCTTCCTGCTGTGCAGGTAGGTGCCTGTCATCTTGCTGTGTCTTCACATGCCAGAGAACAGAGAGACAGGAAGCAAGCCCCCATGTCTCTCTCTTTTATGTTTCTTTTAATATATTTTATGCATTTATATGTGGGAGAGAGACAGGAAAGAAAAGGAGGAGAAAAGAGGTGGAGAGAGAGAGAGAGAGAGGAGAGGGGAGAGAGAGCTTGTGCACATGTATCGGGAGCCCTTGCAGATCGGAAGATGATATCAGATCTTCCACAACTGGAGTTACAAGTGTTTGTAAGCCACCTGATGAGGGTACTGGGAATCAAACTCTGGTCGTCTGTAAGAGCAGCAAGTGCTCTTAACCACTGAGTCATCTCTCCAACCCTGCTGTATCTCTTCTAATATAAGCATTAATCTCATCATGGGTCTTCATCCTTGTGAGCCAATCATCTCCTGTTATGGCTCAATGTCTCCCATAGCCTTATGTTCTGAACACTAGTTCCTATTTCTTTAGGGAGGCAGTGGAACCTTTAACAGGTAGACTCTGTTTGGCAGAAGTAGGTCACTAGAGGCTACCCTCTGAAGGTCATATCTGACCCCCAGTGCCTCCCTCACTGTCAGCTTCCTGGTCTGCCATCTTGTGAACATCCTCCCTCCACGCTCCTGCTGCCGCAAGCTGAGCTGCTTTCCCATCCCTTCCTCACTATGATGGACCGAAGTCCTTTGAAACCAGGAGCCCAATGAATCTTCCCTTCCTCTGGTTGTTTCTGCCACGTATTGTGGTCACAGTGGCACAGAAAGAGCTAATGTACCTCCCAAAGAGTCCACCTCCCCAGACCATCACACTGTGAATACAGACTTAGGGCGTGTCTTAGTTACTTTCAGTTGCTGTGATAAAAACACTGACCAAACCAACTTAGGAAGAAAAGGGTTTATTTTATCTTACATCTCCCAGGTCACAGTTCATTATTGACAGAAATCAGGGCAGGAAGTCAAGACTGGAATGTAGGGGGAGGAGCTGAAGCACAGGCCATGGAGGAATACAGGCCATGGAGGAACGCTACTTACTAACTTCCCCTGCCTGTTCTCAACCCACTTTCTTGTACAGAACAGGACCACCTGCCCAGGGGTGGCTCCTGGGCTCTCCCATATCACTCAACAATCAAGAAAATGTCTCACAGACATGGCCACAGGCCAGTCCAAAGGGAACAGTTCCTCAACTGAGATTCCCTCCACCCAGATGTGTCAAGTTGACAACTAAAGCTCTTCAGCACAGGGAGATGCCTACACTCAACAACTGGGTACCTGAGAGTTTCATGTGAGGAGAGAGACCTGCACAGTGCTGCAGCTTTTGGCAAGGGGTAGGCAGTCCTCTAGAGACTTCCTGAGCAAGTGAATGTGGGAGCTGGGTTCTGAAAGATGCTGGAGTGGGCAGATGTACTAGTTCCTTTTCTTGTGCTGTGACGAAATAGTTGATGACCAAAGAAGCTTAAGAAAGGAAAGGTTTGAGGGAAATACAATCCATATCAGTAGAGAAGGCAAGGGGGAGGGCAGGAGGCTTCTGGTCCTATTGCATCTACAATCGGGGGGGGGCTGACTTAGCTAGCACCCTGGTGACATACTTCTTCTATGGAAGCTCCACCTCCTGGGGGTTTCCACAGCCTTCCAAAACAGTACCATAAGCTGGGAACTAAGTCTACAAAGAACACACTGAAACGAACAGCAGGGGAGGGGCTTGGAAGATCATGGAGAAGGATGCGATTCCAGGAAGCAGGGAGAGCATGCCCAGAGGCACGGCGTGAGTGATCAGAGGTGTAGGGGAACTGGTGTACCAGGGCACTTTGATAACAAGGGTTTGGTGCAGGTCGGAGGGCCTGGTGCCTTGTGATAAGCTTGGACAGGTGTTAAGGGGCAGCTGTGGTGTTTGGACAGGAGAGCGATAGGGGAAGGTTAAGAGCAATAGTCTCCGACAGTCTATGATATTTGGATTTGAAGGAGCCCTGATTGGTGAAAAGAGACTCCCTGACAGGAGAAAAGGAAATGAAAATCCCTGTCTTTGGGCAATGTTAGTTCTCACAAGAAGGTGGTAGAGAAGTGAAATATAGCAAGAGCACAGTCTATAGTGTTGTGTTAAATGATGTGGAGCAAATGAATGCAGGGAGAAGGAGAAAGGCCTTTGAGGGGAGGCATGCATTTTTTAAACAGGTGACATTTGAATTAAGAGCTTAAAAGGGCAAGAGAAAGTTGTCATAAATACAGAAATGCATCAGCCCTTCATGTCTGTGAGTTCCACATTTTTGGATTCAACTGACTGTGGCTCAAAGGTATTTGGGACAAATCACATGTTTATTGAACACTAGCAGACTATTGTCATTAGTCTCTGATGACATAGAACAACTGTTTATCTGGCCTTTTCATTGTATTTGATATTAAAATAATTCAGAGGTGACTGGAAGCACGGAGAGAAGGTGTGTGCTTTACCTGCACATATCACAGCATTTTATAGATGTGACGCTCCTTCAATAGAGTGCTTCAGATTCTGGAACTTTACCCTTTCCAGGCTAGCAATATGTTCTGCAGTCCTTTCTTGTGATGCTGGACTGTGGTACTCAGTGGTCTGGCTAGCCCTATGATTCCAAAAGGAAGCACCGAGTATTCTGCAGTGCATGGTATGGCTAAGCTCTGGTGTACATATAATAAGTTAGCTGTCTTCTCTGCACTTTCTTTTTGTTTGGTTTGGTTGATTGTTTTTTTATTGAATTTTTACAATTTTCATACAATATAATTGGGCAGCATTTAGATCTGCTCCTCTCTCCCTACCCCACCCCACCCCTGCTCCCTGTCCAATTTAATGAACTCTCTTATGTATAATATAGCCTATAGAGCATGATTTGTGTCTCCAAAACCTTCAGTGTAGATCCATTCCCTGGCCCACCAAGAACCCTAACCCTATAAGATACCATCTTTCCCCTCCCAGAAGCTATTAGCTGCCAAAAATTCCTGAGGTTAGGTTGCAATTTTTCACCCACTTCCCAGTGTCTGTGTTGGGATTTTTTTCTGGTTTGAGACTGCATGGGACTTGTGCCTGCTGTGACCGTTGCTGAGTTNTTTTCTATCCATCCACAAGACCCTTGTCAGTCTACCATGTGTCACACCCATACAGAAAACTTATTCTCCCTCTTCCAATCAATTGGCAGTAGGTCCTCTGCTAAGCTGAGGCTTCATCCCACCTCCACTCTCCATGCTTGGATTTTGTCTGGCTTGGGCTTGCTCAAGTCTTGTGCCCACAGTCACAAGCACTGTGGGGTTCTTATGTGCAGCTGCTCTGTTGTGTCTGCAAAATACAGTTTCCTTGTATTTATCCATTATCTTTGGCTCTTACAATCTTTTCTCTTCCTCCTCCACAATGACCCTTGAGCCTTGGGAGGCAGAGGTTTGAAATAACTGACCTATTCAAGGTGAAGTACTCGTCTGCCTCTCGTTCCCTGCACATTGGCTAATTGCGAATCTCTGTGTTAATCACCACTTCTCTGGTGAGAGTGGAGTGACGCATTCATCCCAAGTGTAGAGGCCGTATTGAAGATGTGGCACTTAGGGCTAAGTGTCTCACAGATACTTATTCTCTTCATTTGAGCAGTCCTGAAATCCTACAACAGTCTTCCATCTGCTGCAAAAGAGAAGTTTCTTTGATAAGGGTTGAAAGGTATACCACTATAAATATAAGGATGCATTTTTAGAATAAAGTAAGAAATTACTTTATTTAGCAATGTAGCAAAAGTAAGTTTTCCTCTAGTCTCCATGACCTCTCTAGCCATGTGTATTTGGCTATGTTTACAGTACCATACATGAGTTTCCTCCCATTGAGTGGGCTTTACTTCCAATTAAACATCTATTGATTACCCCCCCCCCAAAAAAAGGGCCACTCTGCACCAACAGAGATAGTTTGCTGGGCCAGCTTCACAGCTGAGTAGAACCATTAGTGCTATGGTGGGCAGCAGGTGCTATCTTTTCTGCATTTGCAACTTCTTATATTTCCAACTCACATTATGTTGAATGATGTAACTCTATCATAAGGCAGGAAGCACCTGCACTTGAACTTGAGCAACTCCAAAGACCGATAGAACTTAGGCCCTTAGAGTATCGTAACAAAAGACAGCAAAAGTTCAGAGAAGTGACGAGGTTAGGGAAAGGACTAACTTTCCCAGGCAGCAAATATGGGAAACTAAGGGAGGAAAAAAGCTAGTAGTTTGTTAGGTAAATTCCTGATGTGTCTGTGGGATGGATGATAAAGTTTAAAGCTATCTCCAGTGATTAATGTCTGTCCTTCCTGGTGAACACACCTTTGCCATGTGTGCCCTTGTCTTAGGCAAACTTAGGACAAGTAGAGAGCTTTTCTTCTGTTTTGTCTGTGTTAACTCAGATAGTCTTTGTGCCAAAGTAGCATGTTCTGTTTCCCTACAGCTGTTAGGACTGATGGGCTCGATACATGAGCAAGACGTGAACCAATACCTAGCACCTAGGAAGCACTGTATAACCATTAGCTGCTGTCATTTGTATTGTGATTATCATCGTCATCATCATGAGGAGCCTCGGTGAGCCTGTGTTAGTAGCTACCCAGTTTCCCATAGTGAAAACACACACGGCCTTGCCCACAGTGCTCCTGTGCAGTAGCAAGAAGTCTGCCAGCTTCCAAGATGGAGTGTGTCCCTGTGGTGCACCTGAACCTGCTCTGCTGGAGCCAGTTCTCAGACTTGGGCTTTCCAAGGTGAAGTACAGTGCAGGGCTCACACAGTCCTGCGTCTTAGGCATCCAATGAGCTAGCTCCCTATTAACACATAGTACCAGAAGCAGAGTGCAGGGCAGCAGACCAGCAGATCCAGTAGTTGAAAAGGCTACATCTTGAGATAGAGGAGAGAGCCTGCAGCCACTGACTGGTCCATCATACTCTGCAGATTAGTAAGCCCCCTTAGCCTTAGTTTATTCATCTCTAAGTGACATTAATAATATTTTTTTCCATGGGGTTGAGTGAGGATTGGTGAAAGACTGCTTGTCCTTGGATCAGTACTTGAACATGCAGTCAGCCATGTAGTAGACATTATCTTTTGGTTATTTTGGAGAAAATGTTTCTTGTCAGGAAAGAGTATAATTGTTAGCAGGTATGCACTGATGTCCTGAGAATCTTTTATTTTATTTATTTATTTTTATTTTTTTTTTTATTTTCGAGACAGTGTCTCCCTTTAGTACCAGCTGGCCTGGAGTTCGGTCTATAAACCAAAGTGGCCTTGAACTCACAGAGATCCACCTGCTTCTCCCTCCCGAGTGCTAGGATTAAAGGCATGCACCACCACGCCTGACTTTTTTTTTAATATTTTGTTTTTTTTATTTTATGTGAACGAGTGCACTGCCTACATGTATGTACCTGCACCTAGTCATGCAATGCCAGTGGAGGTCAGAAAAGGCTGTTGGATTACCCTGGAAATGGAGTTATGGATGATTGTTAGCTGCCATGTGGGTGCTGAGAATTGATCCTGGGTCCTCTGCAAGAATAGCCAGTGCTCTTAACCACTCAGTCATCTCTCCAGCCCTTGATAATCCAGTGTTGCAGGAGTGAGAACACACTCACTCCTGAAAGACAACATTAATTTCTTCATGAGGATTCTGACCCAATAATCTAAACACTTCCCATTAAGATCCACCTCCCTCCCATCCCTGCCCAATGAGGAATTATTCCTCACCATGAATTTTGGTGGGAGGTAACTATACTCAAACCACAGCACTCCCCATCAGGCAAACAACCATGGAGTAAGAGTGTCACAATGTGGGAGTCCTGTATTGCACAGACATTTCCTCCCCTGCCCTCCCTCAAGTGGACACAGATAGCCCACAACCACCCCCAGACTCAGAGTCCTCCAATAGACTTGTGCCCTGGGTCCATCATTTTTGGGCTCCCTGTGCCCGATCCTGGGTAAGGCAATGGGGATTGAGATCTTGATCTTTTTTTGGAAGTGCCTGACTGGAAATGCTGCATGGTTGCATTGTTGAACGGAGCAGCAGTTGCTGGGGAAACAACACAAATGGTCAGAGAAGAACTCTTAGAAAGTAACAATGGAGATGAGACACAAGTGGTATGCAGGGAACAAGGGAAGAACCTTCCCGGAAAGGGAAATGGTTAGTGCAAAGGCCCTTGGGTGAAGGTGGATGGAGGTAGGATGGACATGTTGTGTTAGTTACTCAGGTGTTGCTATGACCAAATGCTGATGAAACAACTTAAGAAAGGGAAAATTTATTTAGACTCCTGGTCTCAGAGCTGTCACTCTATCACCTGAGGAAGGCATGGCAGAGCCAACAGCTTACATCATGACATCCGGGAAACAAGAGAGCAAGATAAAGATAGGATACATTCCCCAGGGACATGACCCCTCATGATGGGCTTCCTCTAGAACTGCTCGGAGCAGGACTACCAGCTCGGGTCCAAGCATTCAGCATGTGAGCCTGTGAGGGATGTTTCAGATTCCAGTCATAGCATGGGGGTTCCAGGGAGCGTGGGTTACTTTATCGGAGAACAGAAAGGAGGCAAGTTTGATGTGGAAAATGAGTGAGGGGAAGGCCTGGATGGTGTCAGCCCTGGTGACTGTGAGAGAAGCTTGAATTCAACCCAGATAGAACAGGGAGCATGGAAGGTGTCAGAATGGGCTGGTGGATAATTGTGAGGCTTAACAGACAGTCAGGTGGTGTCTCCAAGCCAAGAGGAGAGTTGTGTCTGTCCAGTGACCGTGACCATGGAGTTGAAAGGAGCGAGATTCAGAGACTTGCAAATTGGTGATGGGAAGCGTGAGAGGGCAGGGAAGAGAAGAGTCACGCAGATGCAGTTTATGTGGCTGAGCAGGGTTATTACTGAGGTTCCAGAGACAGAAAGTGAGGTGTGGCGGGCAGGACCTGGGAAGTCTGCGGCTTCTCAGCCATGCCGCCTCTGCTTTCCAGAGCGCACTTGCTAAATTCCTCATCAGGGCAGCACCTGGCCACTAGGAATACAGCCAGGTGGCCATGTGCCCTGCCCTAGGCCGGACACTGCTGACTGGGAACTGAATGGTAGGACTCAGGGCTGAGTAGGCATAGCCTGGCCCAGCAGGCGTGTGCTCTGTGAATGTATTTCCATCTGTCCTGTCTGCTTCTCGGACTGTGTCTCTTCGATCTTCCATCTGCATCTCTCTCCATCTACTTTCTCTACTATTTTTCTCTGTCTTTCTTTCTGGCTCTTGAGACAGACACACACAGACAGAAAGATAAATATCTCTCTCTCTCTCTCTCTCTCTCTCTCTCTCTCTCTCTCTCTCTCTCTCTCTGTCTCCTACAGGCAGCTTCATCAGGATGTCTCCTGAGACTGGCATTTTCCCATCATTTCGATCCCCTCCTTCCCATTCTCAGAGCTGTTCCAGTCAGAAGGTCCCTTTGTCTCCAGGAAGGAGACACTGTGCTCTCCTACCCAGTGGGCAGGAAGGTCCCACCAAGTTCTCAAACCTGGGTGGTTAGGCATCTCATTGACTCTGCTCTCCCTGCTGCTTCCTCCAATTCAACAAGTACAAAGCAAACATGTACCAGGCTGGATGTCTTAGTTCCCAAAGCCAAGCTCAGGACCTCTTCCTCAAACCCATAGTGATGAGTGTGTGCGCAGAGCACTACAGCGAGTAGCTCACTTAATCCTAATTGGTGACTGAAGACTGATCCCATGCCAAAGAGACTAGGGCACAATGGTGTGGTAAGACTGCCCATGGACCCTGGCGTCAGGACTTGCCAGGCTGGAATCCTAATGCTTCAAAGAGGCAACGTTGCTGAATGCTCAGGACCGAAGCCGCCAGGGCTGACGTGGTTTGGTTTATTTGCAGCTCTGCCAGTGAGTGCTCCACACAGTGAGTAATAATCTCACTTGTCTTGTAGGTGGGAAGATGGCTGACTATCTGTACCAGAGAGGGGTCTAGCAAGCAAATTGCTTATTGTTTTTGGACCTCGTTTTGCACATCTGTAAAATGGAGGCATTAGCATTTCCTGGCGGGTTCTGGGGAGGGCTGGGAACCATCTTTTGGTCCAACAGAACAGCACCTGGATCTTTAAATAAGCTCAATAAATAATAGCCAACCCAGTTTCCACCAAGATCACTGTCATCTTCGTGATTGTCATCACCGTCATGTCAGTCCCTGGTCAGTTATTTTGCTTGTTGCTATGATTAAATGCCTGAGAAAAGCAATATTAGGAAAAGGGTTTGTTTGGGCTTATGGTGTGAGCGTAGAACTCATCAGGGCAGAAAATGGTGTCAGGAGTGTTACACGGCGCCCACAGGAAGGAAGCAGAGAGAGTTGGACGCTGAAACTCAGCTTGCTTTTCCTTTTTGTTTAGTCCAGGACCCCAGCCTGTGGGATGGTGCTGCCCACATTTAAGGGGGTCTCCCTACCTCTGTTAACCAAATCTAGAAAATCCTTCAGACATACCCAGAGGCTTGCTTCCATGGTGATTTTCAACCACCACAGTCCTCAACTTAAAACAGATTTCACTGCCTTTTTTTCTTATAATAACTGAGTGATATGAATTTACTAGAATTTACACTTCAGATTCTGAATTCTGATTCTTTTGGGGCTAGTGATTTGCCCCCATGATCACGTTGATGCTGGCCAAGGCTATGAGCCTCAATTGTCAGGCAGCCATTGGCTCCTTAGTGGGCACACCTAATCCTGCAGAGTGCTGCATGGTGAAGCAACGATGCTCAGCAGGTTGAATAGACTGGCTGTATTGTCTTCTACAATATTCTCAGTGTCTGATGGGCCATAACCCTTTGTGTTTTGTTTTTGGGTTTTTGTCCTTGTTATTATTTCATTTTGTTTTGTTTTGTTTTGATACTGGGTCTCCTTGTAGCCTCAGCTGGCTTGAAACTTACTAGGTAGACCAGGCTGGCCTCGCTCACACAGAAATCCGCTTCCCTCTGCCTTCTGGATAGACTATACCTGGCCATATCCACTTTGTAAGTCAAGGGGTGTCTACACTTCTGAATGGAATGTCCTGAGCCCTACTCGCTGTTTCCCCCTACCTCTGCCCAGTCTTCATCCTGTGTCATCCAGCCTGAAGATGGGAAGCTATGTGTTATAGATCAGGCCAGTGGTTGTCCAGAAGGTCTGTATACCTTCCTCTTGGCAGCAGGGGCTCAAGTGCCTCATGGGTCTTTCGGGAAGCTGTACTCTCAACCTTAACTTGTTGTGTGCAGGGCCAGCAGTGCCCCCTCCACCTCAGCATTCCTCAGACCTCTGGAAGAGCTCCTCCTGAAGGCTGACTGTAGTCTAGAGAAGTATTTACTAAATCAGGTGTAGAGACCAGTAGTGGATCGTTTGGATTCTTTGGAGGGTATTATGGTTCATTAGGATTGTTGACTTGTTTGGATTTAGAATCACCTAGGAAATATACCTCGGGATGTGTGTATGAAGTTGTTTCCAGAGAGGTTTAACTATGCTGAATGTGGGCAGCACCATCCATGGCCTGATGCCCTCATCTGAATAAAAAATGAAGCAGCAGTGTTTCTTACTCACTGCCCCTGACTGTGGATGTAATGTGAGAAAAGTAACCAATAAAGAGAGCTTGTAGCATACAGATTACAGGGTAATTCCCCCAGCCTACAGGATCAGAGCTTCTGAAAATGAAGTCTGTAGGTCAGCTTTATTTAGAAAGTTCCCCAAGTAATATGGGTGCACATTAGAGTTTAAGACTTGAAAATCAACAGAGCACCAGGTCTATGATGGGAAGAAACCCAGGAGTGGTTTCTAAGAACAGAGGAGCATAATTCAGCTTATCCAGTGTGGAGGAGGCTGAGGGCTGGGTGCATTACCCTGAATCCCAGGGAAGAATAAGGCTTAACTGTCTCATGAAGGAGATGTAGGCTGTGCCAAGTAGCGTTTGTTGAGTGTGTACAGACCTATTGTCTAGATCAATGATCAAGGAATATATGACCCACAAGAGAGTCTTGCCCAGGCTGAGCAGACTCTTCATGTGATGACCTCTCCATCCCCAGTTTGGAATGATTTGATCCAGAAATAAGGTTGTAAACTATGCTAGAATAAACACAAGTTTCATTTTCTAGTGAGTCAACATTACTAAAGGTCACCATAATTTATTTTGAAGGAGCAGCCATCACAGAGGGGCCCAAGATATTCACTGAGCTGCTGCTCCAGCTCGTTGGGAGATCTGTGTAGATTTTGGATGTGACCTTCAGACAATGAAGTCTGTATCAGTCAGAGGCAAGCTAACATGATGATCAGATAGATTCCAGCTTGGGTCCCAGCCTTGGCTGGTGCTGCCTAGAGGGCTCTACAGACTCTTTGTATAAATAAGTCCTCTGATTCTTTTGTGGCTAGCTCAGTGATAATGTACTTATCCTCTTCAAAGAATTCATTAAACGGCTGAGCTTGTTAACTGTAAATATATTTACTTCCGTAAGCTTAGCTGCTAGACTCTTCCTTGGTTGGGTTCCCACACTGCGCCGATTATGGGGAAAATGATGTCACTCACAGAAGACAGCAAGGCCTGTGGGATTTGAACTCATTCAAGATATCATGTGCTGTCATGTTGATGTGGCTGGAGAGGAGCTCTGTGCTTTGCAGGCGCAGAGTGTCAGTCAGCCAAGCGATGTTCCTCAGCAGGTGCACACTTGACTTTCTCCAGGAAGTTGAGCATCTCTTAGCTTGCAATCTGAGTGATATAGTCTAATACACTGATGAATCCCAGGCCCTGTTGTCCCTAGGAGTTTTTAAACTTTCTACCCAAATATTATTCCTATGGGGAAATCCAGGGGAAAAACATCCTTTTTAACCCACAAGGAGCAGAAGATGGAGTGAAGGAGAGTGTTTGAGTCTGAGTGTGTTTACACAGAGCAGGAACCCGCTAAAAACTGAAAATGGATACTCCTCCAGGATTGCAAGTTTTGTTCAGCTGAAGTGTATGAGTCACATAGGGAGAAAGCTGCTTTATTTGGTATAATAGCACATTTAGTCTTCACCAAAAAATAGGTGGAGGGGTTGGCAAGATGTGTTAGTGAGTAACGGTGCTTACACCATCAAATCTGGTGATCTAAGTTCAGTCCCTGGGACCTAAGTGAAGAGAGGATTCGCTCCTGCAAGTCGTCCTCTGAACACACATTGATCCTGGAATGTTCACAAATAAGTAAATATAGCTAGCACTGGAGGGATGGCTTGGTGGTTAAGAGCACTGGCTACTCTGGCAGAGGACCCAGGTTCACTTCCCAGCACCTCCTTAGTGGTTAACAACTGTTCTAACTCCAGTTCCAGACACTCTTGACATGCTCTTCTGATCTCCTGGGTGTTGCATGACACAGGTGTACTTACATGCATGCAGGCAATACATGCACTCATACACATAAAATAAAAATAGTAAAAATTAAAAGAATAAGTAAATATAATTTAAAATAAAAAACCACAGGTAAACAGCCAGGTGTGGTGGCACATGCCTTTAATCCTAGCACTCGGGAGGCAGAGGCAGGCGGATCTCTGTGAGTTCAAGGCCAGCCTGGTCTACAGAGTGAGTTCCAGGCCAGCTGGGGCTATAGGGAGACCCTGTCTCAAAAAAAGAAACAAAACAAATAAACAAACAAACAACAAGATAGAGGCAGATGAACTTGGTGCCTGGTTATTTTAAACAAATTCACTTCAATTCTATCTCGTTTCCTATTGCCATGGTAGGTGCTTAGGATGCATCAGGGAATGGGTCAGACAGTGGCCTCTGATCTAGAGGCCATTGCCTTCTATCAGAACAAGTAGAAAGTGGTCAATGGGGAGAATAAAAGTTGCATGGTTTACAGGTGCTGTAGGGCAGGAGGAATCCCAAGTGCCAGGCAGTGGCCGCCAGAGGGGAGGACTTTGTGTCAAGACCTACAAGGAGATGAGGGGTGAGCTGGGCGAGAGTCTCTCTCTCTGAAGAGACTTCCCCAGCCAGCAGCCATACAGAAGAAGCTTCGTGACTGCAACTGCTTGTCTTCCTTTGTTATCTAAGGAACGAGCCAGGCTGCATGAATACTGCGCAGGTAACCTGGAAAGGGAGTTTGAAGGATTGAAAAGCAGTTTCGTGGAGAGTGACAGATCTGTTCAGAGTCTTGGTGGTTACACTAATGTGTTAAAATTCATGGACCTACACACCCAGAAAGTTCATTTCATTCCATATTAACCTGAAAGACAATATTTTCAGAAGCACTTAAGAAGATTTTACTTTGATCTGCTGGAAGACCTATGAAGTAGGTGAGTTTAGCCCCATATGGCAGCTGGAGCTCTTGTGGTTTAGGTGTTGCTAAGCTGTCAGCTTGTTCCCATACAAATATGCAGTCCCACCACAGTGCCTTCCCAACAAAAGGAACCTGTGTTGGGCCTTCTGGCACTGTCAAAAAGCAATCGATGCTGATCCCAGGGGCTACCATTTGCTTCCAATGCCAGGCACTGTTCCAGCTACCTTCCAATCTCAAGTCACTTAATTCTCACAAGAACCCTGTGAGATAGGTGCTGTTCTATCATCTTTATTTTGCAAACAAAAAAACTGAAGCTCAGGGATGTGAGAGAACTCTCTGAGATCTCATAGGTCAGCAGAAGCAGAGCCCACCAGCATAAGCTCCAGGCTGACTCACTCATATAGGAGGGCCCAGGCCACTGTGAGCGGTGCCATCCCTGGGCAGGGGGCCCTGGGCTGTATAAAAAGGCTAAACAAGCCAAAAGCATTCCTATATAGTGTCTGCTTCAGTCCTGCCTCGAGTTTCTGCCTTGGCTTCCCTGGATGAACTGTCACCTCTAAGTCCTTGGCCTCCCTGGATGTACTGTCACCTCTAAGTCCTTGGCCTCCTTGGATGTACTGTCACCTCTAAGTCCTTGGCCTCCCTGGATGAACTGTCACCTCTAAGTCCTTGGCCTCCCTGGATGAACTGTCACCTCTAAGTCAGATCAGCCCTTGTCCCCCAAGTTGCCTTCCCCAGTGTGTGGTCACAGCAACAAAGAAGCAAACTAGAACAGTGTTTTTAATCAGTGTTTGAGAGGGGGCTTGTTCTGTAAGAAAACCACTACTGCAGTCAGTTTGTTGGATCTTACAGGACCTGGTAAGTGGACGGCCAAAGCCTGTGAAGGAACAAGGAGAAGTCCAGCATGAGGCTCCACCAGCTCTTCCCACTCTGCTGCAAAACCTGCAGCCCTCTGATACCTACTTTGCTTATGTCTTCTGGCTCTACCACCAAGTCTGAGACATTTTAAACCTTTTTCTTTCCTTTTGGATACTCTCCCTTCACACCACAGCCTGCAAAAATTAAGTTTTGGGGGGCTGAAAAGATGGATCAGCGGTTGACAGTACTGGCTGTTTTTGCAGAAGACCCAGGTTCTAATCCTAGCACCTACATGGCAGCTAACAACTGTCCATAAGTCCAGTCCCAGGGGATATAACGCCCTCTTCTGTCCTCCTTGGGCATTGCATGACACAGGTGCACTTATATGCATGCAGGCCTAACACTCATACACATAAAAATAATTAAAAAAAAAAAAAGAAATTTTCAAATTTGCCCGTGTTTTTGGTGTATTTTTCCATTCTGCCATGGCCACTCCTGCCCTCTAGTGGTCAGCGCATGGCACTGTCACTACTTTTGCACTTAGCTATTATCAAATAATAAACAGGAGCACTGAGATACTGTGATAATTGATCTTTGGTAACTAAGACGTGTCAAAGGGACTGATGGGTGGGTACCATATACAATGTGTATACCCTGGACAATGATTCATGTCCTGGGTGGGATGGAGTAAAATTTTACTACACTGTTCAGAATTCTGTGATTTTATTTTTTTTTTTTTTTAATTTTTTTTTTATGTGTGTGAATGTACTGTCTGCATGTACATCTGTGCACCCGTGTCGTGCAATGCTGCACAGGTCAGAAGAGGGTCTCGGATACCCCTGGAACTGGAGTTCTCCTGGAATTGGAGTTACAGACGGTTCTTAGCTGCCATGTGGGTGCTGGGGATCGAACCCGGGTCTTCTGCAAGAGCGGTCGGTGTTCTTAACTGCTAGGCCATCCCTCCAGCCCCAGACTTCTGTGATTTTAAAAAACACATGAATTTTTTGCTTCTGGGACTTTTAAATTTAATATCTTTGGATTGTGGTTCATATTAAGTGACTAAAATATCAAAAGGAGAATCCCTGGATAAGGAAGAACTACTATATAAACCCTCTAGAGTCTGTGTCCCACACAGAGGTCAAGTAGATTTCATCCTGTCTCCCCTCTATAACCTTCCTGTGAAATACTTCAGAATTGTATTAACCCCAAATTATTTTCAGTAGAGCTTTTTGTGATCTGATTTTTTAAAATATTTTTTAATTTAATTTTTATTGATGCTTTGTGCATTTCATACATTTTTTTCCAATTCAATTCAGGCTTATTTCCCTTTCCCTTCCCCCCCACCCCCACCCCATCCCAGATCATGCATTCTGCCATAACTGTCCTGCATCTTTCTCTCAGTTTTATTTTTTTCATT
>VZQC01010737.1:1474369-1489676 GCA_009823505.1 Rhizomys pruinosus
AGAGAGAGAGAGAGAGAGAGAGAGAGAGAGAGAGAGAGGCATATTTTTACATAAAAACCCTCAGACCCAATTTTGAAACTTACTAAAGTTGCCGGACATGGTGGCATGCTCCTTTAGTCCCAGCATTCGGGAGGCAGAGGCAGGTGGATCTCTGTGAGTTCAAGGCCAGCTTGTTCTACATAGTGAGTTCGAGGCCAGCTGGGGTTACAGGGAGACCTTATCTCAAAAAGCTCCCCCCCCAAAAAAAGCCAGTGAAGTTACAAAATGTAAAATCAACAGAATCAGTAGAATTTATACTAACAAGTAAATACATGAAAATCAAATTGATAAATTACCCTGGGCAGTTCCTCTCATGGTTCTAAGAACATGGATGGAAAAGAGGTGCCTCTTCAGTAGAGGGCACACAGGGAGGAATGAACTGGATCCTTGTCTCACACCACACATGAAGAATGGGGCTGGAAAGATGGCTCAGTGGTGAAGAGCCCTGGCTGCTCTTGCAGACGACCAGGGTTTGGTTCCCAGCACCCACATGGTGGCTAACGACCATCTGCAATTCCAGTTCCAAGAGATCCAATGCCCTCTTCTCACCTCCACAAGCATTGCACAACATGGGTGTGCTTAATACATGCAGGCAATATACTCATGCACATAAAATAAAAATAATAAAGTATTAAAAGAAAGAAACTATTAAACTATCAGAGGAAAACATAGGGAGAATGTCCATGAGTTTGGCATAGCAGCGATGTCTAGGTTATGTCCCCCCAAACACAGGCAACAAAAGCAAGAATAAACAAATGGGATTGTATCACACCAAAACACTTCTGCAAGTCAGAAGAAGCAGTCACTAGTGCAAAGAGCAACTTACACATTGGAGGAAATTATTGCCAATATACCTCTGATAAGAAGTTAGTACCCAGGGGCTGGAGAGATGGCTCAGAGGTTAAGAGCACTGGCTGCTCTTGCAGAGTTCTTGGGTTTAGTTCCCAGCACCCACATGGCATCTAACAACTGTCCTCTGTCCTTAACTCAGTTCTAGGGGCTTCAGTGCCTATTCTTGTCCCCACCTACATACATGTAGACAAACACTCATACACATCAAATAAGTGTAAATATATTAAAAAAGAAGTTAGTATCCAAAAATGTATAAGAATCTCAGCTGTGCGTGGTGATGCACGCCTTTAATCCTAGCACTCGGGAGGCAGAGGCAGGCGGAGCTTTGTGAGTTCAAGGCCAGCCTGGTCTACAGAGCAAGTTCCAGGACAGCTGAGGCTAAAGGGAGACCCTGTCTTGAAAAGACCAAAAAAAAAAAAAAAAAAGAATCTCAAGTCAACCTCAAGGAAACAACTCATTCTAAAAATAGATAAAACAGCAGGCTCTGGAGGATCCCTCTCTCGGTTTTATTTACAAACTTGCCTGGAAGAATACAAAGAAAATTCATGTTAAAGGACAAGCCTTCTGTGTTCTTACTAATCTGCTTTGCAGATTGTATTGAAGTGACAGAGTAAGCAAGAAGATTGGGAGACAGTAGCCCTGGGACTCAGAGATTGGTAAACTACCTCTAATGAGACCATGACTAGTGCTAGAGTTACTACCACACATTCTAAGCTACCCTTGTCTGCAACATCATGGGAGACATGAAAAAGGGGTCTCTGGAAGGAGTGAGCCAAAGCCTTCCAAAGCATAAACAGCTTGAAGGCAATAAACTGTCCCTTAAAAATGATGTGCCCCAAGGAAAGCATAGAAAGAACAGAAAGAAAAAGAGTACTTAAATGAAGATGTGAATGGATTCACGGAATACCCAAGACAGAACTCACAGATGGTGCACAGTGGGGAGATGTTAGCACCAGACAGCAAAGAAGTGAGAGAAGAAATTGCAGTTGCTTTAAAGAAAGTCGACGAGAAGGAAGACTATTTAAAAGACAAGCAGTAAGAAAATGCTATGGTTTGTTTCCATTGTAGAAAACCCAGCCATGGAATTGCTGATTGCCCAGCCGCTCTTGAAAACCAGGACATGTGCACTGGGATCTGTTACCAGTGTGGCTCCACGGAGCATGAGCTAGCCAAGTGCAGAGCTAAAGCAGACCATGCTATTGCCGAATTTCCTTTTGCAAAATGTTTTGTTTGTGGGGAGATGGGACACCTGTCCAGATCCTGTCTGGACAATCCCAAAGGAGTCTATGCTGATGGTGGTGGTTGCAAACTTTGTGGAACATTTTAAGAAAGATTGCCCTGAAAATCAGAATTCAGTCACATTTGGTCTCTGGGCAAAGGGAATGAGTGCAGACGCTGAAGAAGTTTTGGATGTGCCCAAACCACAGAAACCTAAAGCAAAAATACCCAAAGTCATTAACTTTATAACAATTAGATAATTAACACAATTAATTATCACCTCATTGTGACTTTCCAAAGTAGGCCTTCTTTACAAATTAGAGCTGGGCTACTTCAGGCAGGTCGGTGTTGTAGATACAAAGCTGAGTTTGGTGGATTCAAGTGTTCTGTGTTCTGTCTATTAAGAAGTATTTCTGCCATGTTGGGAGAAAAATCAGTGAAGAAAAATAACAGGGTGATTAATTGTACCCTCTAGACAATGTATGTATGTATGTTTATATGTATGTAATTTGTATGTTTGTATGTATGTTGAGACAGATTCTCATAGTGTTTCACAGTCTGGCTTCAAATTAGCAATCCTCCTGCTTCAGCCTCCTGGGTGCTGAAATTACAGGCATGCACTTCCATGTCTAAGAACATAGATTAACAGGCAGAAATTAGACATAACCAAGTGCCTGTATACCTGATTGTAGCAATCATCTCTGTAAAGGCCAAGTTATGCATTAAAATTAACTATCCCCCCACACACAAAAAATGCCAGGTGTGGTGGTATGCTTCTTTAATCCCAGAACTCAGGAGGCAGAGGCAGGTGGATCTTTGTGAGTTCAAAGCCAACCTGGTCTACATAGTGAGCTCTAGGCCAGCTGTGACTAAAAAGAGACCCTGTCTTAAAAAGACAAAAAAAATTGACTATCCGTAAATAAAGCAAGTTGCTTTTGCATTTGTAAATAAGTAAATTTCTGGTTATATGTTTTCAATTTATTGTAATAGAAATCTATATGTTATCACAAAATGTATTTTAAAATAGTGAATAAAATTACATTTGCTATTTGTTAAAAAATAGATAAAATGTCTGAATAGACATCATTTCTCAAAATATGATATGATATGCACATGGCTAACAGATGTATTAAAAATGTTATCATGGACCCATACAGAAGGACATTTGGAGACACAAATTAGTCTCTCTCTCTCTCTCTCTCTCTCTCTATATATATAATATATATATATAATATATCTATATATAAAATAGAGTACATTACATTGGATGGGGGCAATAGGGAGAGCTGGGGATATAGGATGGCATCTAAATACCATCAAATATTGTATGAAAATCACAAAAATCAATTAAAAAATTTTTAAAAATCACAAAGAAAGTTCATCATTCATCATTGGGGAGTTGTAAGTGGAAACTGTGTTCATCTATCATGTATATTAGAATGTTTGTTATAAGCAATATTAAAGACAGTGCTGGGCTGGTGAGATGGTCTCAGCAGGTAAAGATGCTCGCAGCCAAGCCTTGTGCCGAGCTCCATCCCTGGGACCCACACCTGGTGAGAATGCAGAAAGCAATGGGGCAGGTGGTACTTGACCTCCACATTTATTCTGTGGTGTAGGAAAACATGTGCACACAAATAAAAATGAAATATAATGTTAAAAGATAATGCTGGCAAGGGTATATGGAAAAGGGGACTTTTGTGTATCTATTGGGAATATAAATTAATATAGCCATTATGAAAACAGTATGGAGGTCACTCAGGAAACTAAAAATAGAATACTATTTGTGTCAACAATCCCACATCGGGTGTGTATTATCCAAAGGAGTAGAAATCACCAACGAGATAGAGGTGATGGGACTCTCATATTTGTTTCATCACTATTCACAATAACCGAGATGTGAAATCAACCTGTATTCGTGGCCAGATGAATAAGCAAAGGAAACACGGTATTTCTGCATCATGAAATGCCACCAAACCTTTAAAAAGAAGGGAATCCTGTCATGAGGCTGGAGAATGTTATGGTAAGGGAAAATAAGATGGGCAGAGAAAGAGAAGTGCTTGTATGTCCTTGCCTGTGGCACCTAGGAGTTAAACTCACAGAAGGGCAGCGTAGAACAGTGGGTACTAGAAGCAGAGGGAAGGGAGGATGGAGGTGAGGCAATGTTGACCAGCATTGCACCTAGGACGAAGGAGCTCCGGTTGTCCGTTGTACAGACAATGGAATTAAATATTAAATAGCAGTGCATCTCATATTTCCAAACTGCCAAAAGCACTCTGAAATGCTTTCACTGCCACAGTCTTGCAGAGGATCTGAGCTTTGTTCCCAGTACCCACATGTTGGCTAACAACCACCTGTAGCTCCAGTTCCAGGGATCCAATGGGGTCTTCTGGCCTCCAGGCATTGCACACACCTATGGCATTTTACATGTATGTAGGCAAAAACAACTCATATATAAAATAAAAATAATATTTAAAAATCCTTTCCACTACCCAAAAACTAGTATAAGAGATAATTTTGTTATGTTTATTTGATTCATTCATCCCACAATGTAAACATATATCAAATCATAACATCATCTGTCAATTAAGAATAACATTTTTATTAAAATTTATTTATTCATTTTTTTTTGGTCTGTTTTTGAGACAGGGTCTCCCTGTAGCCCCAGCTGTCCTGAAACTCACTCTGTAGACCAGGCTGGCCTTGAACTCACAAAGATCCTCCTGCCTCTACCTCCAAGTGCTAGGTTAAAGGCAGGTGCCACCACGCACTGGCTTTATTTATTATTTTTTATGTGTATGAGTGTACTGTCTGCATGTAGGTTGGTGCACCCGTGTCGTGCAATGACACGGAGGTCAGAAGAGGGTGTTTGGATTCCCCTGGAACTGGAGTTAAAGACGGTTCGTAGCTGCCATGGTGGGTGCTGGGATTGAACCAGGGTCCTCTGCAAAGCAGTCAGTGCTCTTAACCACTGAGCCATCTCTCCAGCCCCAAGAATGACATTTTTTAAAAGGTCACCTTCACCTCCTCGGACAGGCCTTCCCTGACTGCCCTATTTACGGAAGTCCCACCTAGTGTCACTCTCTGTGACATTACTCTGTGTTCTTTACAGGCTCCTTTGTTCATCTGCTTGCCTTTGCCAGGCTCTAGGCTTCTCTGTGTCCTATAGTAGAGGGAGTTGCAGGAGAACCTCTGACCATTATTGGGGTTGACCAGAGGATTAAAGGAAGCCAGGCCTGGTAAGGCATGACTGCAATCCCAGTACTTGGCAAGCTGAGGCAGGGGGGTTGAGAGTTCAGGCCAGGCTGGGCTCATTAGTGATTTCTGTCTCAAAATAGAAGTAAAACAATAATGCTAGAGGGCTGGAGAGATGGCCTAGTGGTTGAGAGTGCCGACCACTCTTGCAGAGGACCCGGTTCGATCCCCAGCCCCACATGGTGGCTAAGAAACCGTCTTTAACTCCAGTTTCAGGGGAATCCGTTGCCCTCTTCTGACTCCGCGGCATTGCATTACACGGGTGCACAGACCTACATGCAGACAGTACATGTCATACACATAAATAAATAATAATAAAATAAAAAATAATGCTAGAGACTTATGATAATGGTAGAGGATTTACACAGTGTGAAGTTGACCAGCATTCCCTCAAAGAATATTGTAAAATCCAGTTCCACAATCCCTCCTACTCAAGCATTTCATAATTTTATTATCCACTATTTTAAACATGGAGGAGGTTCAATTCCAGTAGCAACCAGTAGCTTGTTGGGATTGGACCTCTCACAGCTGACACTCCTGAGACTTAGATAGATGCTGCTGGAGACACGAACAGTAGGTATGATGTGGAAGAGATGCCACCCTTGAGAGAAGGCATCTCATCCCCACCCCAGGGGAGAGGGAAAGCTAGGACAGCTAGAAATCAGCCTTCGGCCAGGAGCTGTGGTTTGAATGGTTCCGTGAATAACTGGCAAAGGGAGTGTCTGGAGATGGAATGCTTCTGAGAGATGATCCAGCTCCCTCCTCCCCAACGTGGGAAACTTGATAGTATTTTTTTATTATTTTATTTTCAGATAGTATCTTAAGTCAAGCATATACTTAATGTAAGACCTAACAAGTCAATTCTTAGATATTGACCCATAGCAAAGATTGATCTCTGAATCAGTCTGTCTTTGCATTCATCCATCATCTATCTCCACAGAAAATAACTGTATCAATTCTAATAATACTCCCAAACCAGAAATATTTTAAAATACCATCAAGAAAACAGAAAGCATTTGGGGTCTGGGGATGTAGCTCAGTTGGTAGCGAGCTTGCCTGGTATGCAGTAAAACTCTGGCTTCTGTCCCCAGTACTGTATAAACTGGGTTTGGTACGCACATAATGGTTCTAGCACTTGGGAAGTAGAAGAGACTATATCAGAAGTTTGTGGCCGCTGGGTGTGGTGGTGCAAGCCTTAATCCTAGCACTTGGAAGGCAGAGGCAGGTGGATGTCGAGTTCAAGGTCAGCCTGGTCTACAGAGCGAGTTACAGGCAGCTAGGGATACAAGGAGACACTGTTAGCAAAAAGACAAAAAAAAAAAAGCTATAAGAAGTTTTGGGNGAGAGAGAGAGAGAGAGAGAGAGAGAGAGAGAGAGAGAGAGATGGCCAAAGAAAGATGTAGCTACTAGAGATATGAAGAGCAAAGAATACCATCTAGTTATTAGTGTGATGAGGAAACAATGATGAGATTAGTTTTGATCAGAGGTGGCTCCATCTCCACCCACTGGGAGAACTATGGAGTAAGCACGGATGTTTATGAATTCAAGATAGATCTGCTAAAAGTTTCATTCAGATCACTGCTTTATTTTTTAACAATTTAATTAGAGCATAATTTACACATCTTAAAAGTTACACACTTTATGAATTACAATAACAACTGTCCCAGTAAGATATGTCCACAGCCACTATAGTGGCAACCAATCACTTTTTAATTGGATTTAATATCCACTTCCTAGGATGGGTTCCATATCTTACATTGATATCAAGCTTAGGAATCTGAGTCTAAACAGGTCAGAGGACATAGAGGAGAACCTAAGTACTATTTTTTTCTTTACTAATGAGTTGCATTAAACTGACTCTTAATGACTTATAATGACTTACTCATAGATTAATTCACAACTCTCATCAGAGAAGTTCCCTTATGCAACAAATGGTAATTACTACAACTGGCCAATGTGTAGAGAACAAGAGGATGCAGAGTGCTTATCCCTGAATAGGATGCCTATAAGAAACTTCTTTCTCCCAAGGCTCAGCAATCATTGCAAAGGAGAGGGTGAAAAGATTATAGGAGCCAGAGGTGGTAGGTGACCATAAGGAAATAGTTTTCAAAACAGCTCGGAAGCTACTCATATGAACTCAACAACAATGACAGCATACTCAAGTCCCATGCAAATTCAAAGGAGAAAATATCCCAGCATATATGAGGAAGAGAGTAAGAGGCTCCAGCCCCACCTAAGGAAATCATGGGAACAGATGACTGCTGGGAGAAGCAGAGACACTCTCTTTGAAGCATGAGACTTTGGGTAGGTTTACCAGGCTCCAGTGGATGAACCCTCACTAAAGGACATTTGGAGAAAGAAACTGCACTCTCTAGGCCTTATTATATATAAAATAGAGTACATTACATTGGATGGGGGCAATAGGGAGAGCTGGGGATATAGGATGGCATCTAAATACCATCAAATATTGTATGAAAATCACAAAAATTCAATTAAAAAATTTTTAAAAATCACAAGAAAGTTCATCATTCATCATTGGGGAGTTGTAAGTGGAAACTGTGTTCATCTATCATGTATATTAGAATGTTTGTTATAAGCAATATTAAAGACAGTGCTAGGGCTGGTGAGATGGCTCAGCAGGTAAAGATGCTCGCAGCCAAGCCTTGTGGCTGAGCTCCATCCCTGGGACCCACATGGTAGAATGCAGAAAGCATATGGGGCAGGTTGTACTTGACCTCCACATTTATTCTGTGGTGTAGGAACACATGTGCACACAAAATAAATGAATATAATGTTTAAAAGATAATGCTGGCAAGGGTATTATGGAAAAAGGGAGCTTTTGTGTATCTTATTGGGAATATAAATTAATATAGCCATTATGAAAACAGTATGGAGGTCACTCAGGAAACTAAAAATAGAATCACTATTTGGTCCAACAATCCCACATCGGGTGTGTATTATCCAAAGGAGTAGAAATCACCAACGAGATAGAGGTGATGGACTCTCATATTTGTTTCATCACTATTCACAATAACCGAGATGTGAAATCAACCTGTATTCGTGGCCAGATGAATAAGCAAAGGAAACACGGTATTTCTGCATCATGAAATGCCACCAAACCTTTAAAAAGAAGGGAATCCTGTCATGAGGCTGGAGAATGTTATGGTAAGGGAAAATAAGATGGGCAGAGAAAGAGAAGTGCTTGTATGTCCTTGCCTGTGGCACCTAGGAGTTAAACTCACAGAAGGGCAGCGTAGAACGGTGGGTACTAGAAGCAGAGGGAAGGGAGGATGGAGGTGAGGCAATGTTGACCAGCATTGCACCTAGGACGAAGGAGCTCCGGTTGTCCGTTGTACAGACAATGGAATTAAATATTAAATAGCAGTGCATCTCATATTTCCAAACTGCCAAAAGCACTCTGAAATGCTTTCACTGCCACAGTCTTGCAGAGGATCTGAGCTTGTTCCCAGTACCCACATGTTGGCTAACAACCACCTGTAGCTCCAGTTCCAGGGGATCCAATGGGGTCTTCTGGCCTCCAGGCATTGCACACACATGTGCATTTTACATGTATGTAGGCAAAACACTCATATACATAAAATAAAATAAATTTAAAAATCCTTTCCACTACCCAAAACTAAGTATAAGAGATAATTTTGTTATTTTATTTGATTCATTCATCCCACAATGTAAACATATATCAAATCATAACATCATCTGTCAATTAAGAATAACATTTTTATTAAAATTTATTTATTCATTTTTTTTTTGGTCTTTTTTGAGACAGGGTCTCCCTGTAGCCCCAGCTGTCCTGAAACTCACTCTGTAGACCAGGCTGGCCTTGAACTCACAAAGATCCTCCTGCCTCTACCTCCCAAGTGCTAGGATTAAAGGCATGTGCCACCACGCCTGGCTTTATTTATTATTTTTTATGTGTATGAGTGTACTGTCTGCATGTAGGTTGGTGCACCCGTGTCGTGCAATGACACGGAGGTCAGAAGAGGGTGTTGGATTCCCCTGGAACTGGAGTTAAAGACGGTTCGTAGCTGCCATGTGGGTGCTGGGAATTGAACCCGGGTCCTCTGCAAGAGCAGTCAGTGCTCTTAACCACTGAGCCATCTCTCCAGCCCCAAGAATGACATTTTTAAAAGGTCACCTTCACCTCCTCGGACAGGCCTTCCCTGACTGCCCTATTTACGGAAGTCCCACCTAGTGTCACTCTCTGTGACATTACTCTGTGTTCTTTACAGGCTCCTTTGTTCATCTGCTTGCCTTTGCCAGGCTCTAGGCTTCTCTGTGTCCTATAGTAGAGGGAGTTGCAGGAGAACCTCTGACCATTATTGGGGTTGACCAGAGGATTAAAGGAAGCCAGGCCTGGTAAGGCATGACTGCAATCCCAGGTACTTGGCAAGCTGAGGCAGGGGGGTTGAGAGTTCAAGGCCAGGCTGGGCCACTTAGTGAATTTCTGTCTCAAAATAGAAGTAAAACAATAATGCTAGAGGGCTGGAGAGATGGCCTAGTGGTTGAGAGTGCCGACCACTCTTGCAGAGGACTCCGGTTCGATCCCCAGCACCCACATGGTGGCTAAGAACCGTCTTTAACTCCAGTTTCAGGGGAATCCGTTGCCCTCTTCTGACCTCCGCGGCATTGCATGACACGGGTGCACAGACCTACATGCAGACAGTACATTCATACACATAAATAAATAATAATAAAATAAAAAATAATGCTAGAGACTTATGATAATGGTAGAGGATTTACACAGTGTGAAATTGACCAGCATTCCCTCAAAGAATATTGTAAAATCAGTTCCACAATCCCTCCTACTCAAGCATTTCATAATTTTATTATCCACTATTTTAAACATGGAGGAGGTTCAATTCCAGTAGCAACCAGTAGCTTGTTGGGATTGGACCTCTCACAGCTGACACTCCTGAGACTTAGATAGATGCTGCTGGAGACACGAACAGTAGGTATGATGTGGAAGAGATGCCACCCTTGAGAGAAGGCATCTCATCCCCACCCCAGGGGAGAGGGAAAGCTAGGACAGCTAGAAATCAGCCTTCGGCCAGGAGCTGTGGTTTGAATGGTTCCGTGAATAACTGGCAAAGGGAGTGTCTGGAGATGGAATGCTTCTGAGAGATGATCCAGCTCCCTCCTCCCCAACGTGGGAAACTTTTGGATAGTATTTTTTTTTATTTTATTTTTCAGATAGTATCTTAAGTCAAGCATATACTTAATGTAAGACCTAACAAGTCAATTCTTAGATATTGACCCATAGCAAAGATTGATCTCTGAATCAGTCTGTCTTTGCATTCATCCATCATCTATCTCCACAGAAAATAACTGTATCAATTCTAATAATACTCCCAAACCAGAAATATTTAAAATAACCATCAAGAAAACAGAAAGCATTTGTGGGTCTGGGGATGTAGCTCAGTTGGTAGCGAGCTTGCCTGGTATGCGTAAAACTCTGGCTTCTGTCCCCAGTACTGTATAAACTGGGTTTGGTACGCACATAATGGTTCTAGCACTTGGGAAGTAGAAGAGACTATATCAGAAGTTTGTGGCCGCTGGGTGTGGTGGTGCAAGCCTTTAATCCTAGCACTTGGAAGGCAGAGGCAGGTGGATGTCTGAGTTCAAGGTCAGCCTGGTCTACAGAGCGAGTTACAGGCCAGCTAGGGATACAAGGAGACCCTGTATCAAAAAGACAAAAAAAAAAAAAAAAAGAAGTTTGTGGCCATCCTTGCCTATATAGTGAGTTTGAGGCCAGCCTCAGATTCAGGAGACCCTGGCTTAAAAAACAAAAACAAAACCCAATGAACCAAACAAACAAAACCCATAATCTGTGCTTTAGCCATCCAGTGGCATATTATTCGGCAATTAAACCTAGACTGTCTGATCACTGGTATGTGCAAAGTAGGTGCATCTCAGAACAATTACATTAATGGAAAAAAGTTAGTACCAAATGGATAATACATATACCATTTGTATGAAGTTCAAACACAAGNAAAAAAAAAAAAAAAAAGAAGTTTGTGGCCATCCTTGCCTATATAGTGAGTTTGAGGCCAGCCTCAGATTCAGGAGACCCTGGCTTAAAAAACAAAAACAAAACCCAATGAACCAAACAAACAAAACCCATAATCTGTGCTTTAGCCATCCAGTGGCATATTATTCGGCAATTAAACCTAGACTGTCTGATCACTGGTATGTACAAAGTAGGTGCATCTCAGAACAATTACATTAATGGAAAAAAGTTAGTACCAAATGGATAATACATATACCATTTGTATGAAGTTCAAACACAAGTAAAATTAATGTAAAAATAATAAAAGGTGTCACATCAGAAGTTGTTTCTTGTTTGGGGGAGGTATGGGCTAACCAGAGGAGGTGGAAAATAACTTTGAGCTGTTAGAAATAGAATGAATCCCACACTACCTGATGCACTTAACAGAACTCCAAGAACTGTGCTGTGAAAGACTTTGCATTTTACCCTAAGGAAATTTTACAACAATGAAATACAAAACATATGTTTTAATTTTGTGGTTTAAATACTCATTGTTCTCAGTGAGGTATTTTGATGTCATATAATGAAATTTTAAAAAGCCAACTCCATTCTTGGTGCAGTGAGATGGCTCAGCTGGATGACCTGAGGTCGATCTCTGCGTCCCATATGGTAGAAGGAGAGAACTGATGCCTGCAGGTTGTCTTCTGACCCCCACAGACATGCAACGGTACACACACTCACACATTCACACACGCACACACACACACACACACACACACACACCAATTAAATAAGTATAACAAAAAGTTTTTCAAAAAATGCTGTTTAGAAAAGCAGTAATGAGGGCTGGAGAGATAGCCTAGCGGTTAAGAGCACTGACTGCTCTTGCAGAGGACCCGGGTTCAATCACCAGCACCCACATGGCAGCTGAGAACCGTCTGTAACTCCAATTCCAGGGGAATCCGAGACCCTCTTCTGACCTCCATGGCATTGCACCACATGGGTGCACAAACCTACATGCAGACAGTACATTGATACACATACAAAAATAAATAAAATTTTTAAAAAATTAAAAAAACATTTAAAAAAGAAAAGCAGTAATGATTATATATGTATGCATGTATGCCCATGTGTGTGCGCAAGTGTGAATGTGTGCCCTGTGTTGGTTCCTTCCAGTTACCATAACAAACTGCCATGGACTGTGTAGATTAAACAGGAATTTGTTCTCTCCCAGTTCTGGAGTCTTAGACAAGGCAGCATGGTGGGATCCAGCAAGGATCCCCTCTCTGCCTTACAGATGACTGTGCTTTACCTATGGCCTCACAAGATGCAGGGAGCTGTCTCTTGTCGGCGCCCATCCTGAAGACTGTTCCCACCAAGGCTCACCTGACTGTAACCTCCTACTAAGGATTATGTCCTTGACATATGAATTTAGGAGTGGCACATTTCAATCTGCAGCCATATGCCATTTGAGAGAAATCCAGAAAACACAAGTGAAAGGAAAAAGGTCAGGTACTCTTCTACCAACAGCTAATCACTGCTGTGATTTATTTCTAATTTCAGAATTCTGTTACCTTTATATATAGCTGTTATTCTGTGCATAATCCTGTGTTTTAAATTATTTATTTATTTATTTATTTATTATTTATATTGCAATGCCGAGGACCCAACCCAGAGCTTCCTAGATGCTAGTTCACACTACCACTGAATGACAGCCCCAGCCCTCTCATTAATTAATTTAAAATTTTATTTTAAGGCAGGTTCTTGGTGTTATTCCAGGTGACCTTGAACTCACTAAAGCCCAGACAAGCTTTGAACTATTGTTCTGCCTGTCTCTATCTCCAAAGTAGCTGGGATTATTGGCATGTATCATCAGGCCCAGGCTTGATGTATTAAGTTAATATTATGCATGAAATGTTGTTCTGTTACTCAAATGACTTCTTCTGGGCCCTTTTCAGAAGGATGTATTTTCTGTTGCCCCTTGGTTATAATTGTCCTGTCTTCAGTCGTTTGTATTTCTTCAGGTATTCTCCACAAGGCTGGTTTGGTGGCCATGAAATCTTTCTGTCTTTGTGCCGTAGATGGGACCATTGTGGAATAGGAACAGAAAGATTAAAAGAGCTAGGGGAGGAGGTGCATGACCACAGGAAGCAGTCTTTCAGGCTCCTGGGAACTTGCTCACATGAACTTACAGCAATGATGACAGAATGCACAAGTCACACACAAACTCAGTCAGACAAAAATCAGCATAGAACTGGGGGAAACAGGCCAGGAACTATTGGCAGCTGCTCACTGCTGGGTGGGGGAGAGTTGATCTTTACTTTAAAGACTGAACACGCTCTAGTGGGTGGACTCACATGCAGGGACATCTGGGTACACAAACTTAATTCAATAGACCTTAACATATATGACAAAATGCATGAAGTCCTGGGGGCAGGCTATGGGGGCTTGCAGATATGGAAGGGGGCTAACATGATTAAGACGTATTCTATGAAACCCATACAAAGTCAATAAAAATTATTTTTTAAAGATACATAATTTTTTCTTATTTTTTTAATTAATTAATTTATTATTTTTTGTGTGTATGAGTGTACTGTCTGCATGTAGGTTTGTGCACCCGTGTCGTGCAATGCCGTGGAGGTCAGAAGAGGGCGTCGGACTCCCCTGGAACTGGAGTTAAAGATGGTTCTTAGCCGCCATGTGGGTGCTGGGAATCAAACCTGGGTCCTCTGCAAGAGCAGTCAGTGCTCTTAACTGCTGAGCCATCTCTCCAGCCCCAAAAGATATACTGATTTTTTAATAATGTCTTTATATATATGTCTGTGTGTGGGTTGTTGCATGTGTGAGAGAAAATGCCCAGAGTCTGGAAGAAGGTTATCAGATTTCCTGGAGCAGGAGTCATAGGCAGGTGTGAGCTGTCCATTGAGCTCCAGGAACTTAACTTGGGTCTTCTGTAAGAGCAGCAAGTGCTCTTAGGGGCTGAGCCATCTCCTCAGCACCTACCCTCCTCCCCATTTTTTCATGGCTACCAATGATTCGCTGAGTGACTGTGTTATCCTATGGCTGAATGTTCACCCCTTCCCAGCATTTTACCAGTGTCAATAAGGCTGTGTAGTAAATACATTTGTGCATGCACTTCTTTTTCCCATGATTTAGAGTCTTGCTTTAGGATAGAATTACAGAAAATGTACATTGTTGATTAAAAGGGTATAGTTTGTTAATAAACATTGACAAATTCCTTTTCTTTTTTTTTTTAAATTAGTTTTTATTGATGCTTTGTGCATTTCATACATTTTTCCAATTCAGTTCAGGCTTATTTCCCTTTCCCTCTCCCCCCCCCCCCCCCCCATCCCAGTTCATGCATTCTGCCATAACTGTCCTGCATCTTTCTCTCAGTTTTTTTTTTTTCATTTTTAGCTATAAGTGATAATCCATGAGTACAAGCATCCTTCATGCAAAACCTATCTGCAGGCTGTTGTGCCCAAACACCTACAGCCCCACCATCCAGTGGGGGGTGACAGGTTGTTTGTTCAATCAAGTTGATCAAATGAGTGTCCAGACTACATTGCTGTAGTTTCACCATTCACCCCAATCGCAGCCCTTACATTCTACCACGCCCCCTCTTCCGCAGGTTGTTCCCTAGGCTTAGAAAAGGGGCACAGGTGGATGAGAGGTAAAACAGTCCACTCTCTCTGGAGCTGTTGACTTGGACTCTGGTCAATTCTGGCTGTTTCCTTTCATGGGCTGACAGTTTGTCCAGGAATAACCTTTCGATCCTACTAATGAAGAACAAGCAATTAGATATATAGGTATTTAAGCAGCACTAATAGTTATGGTAGGTTACTTTAGCATAGACACATGTTTGGATATGTTAATCCATGAATTACAATTTTCCCCCCTGTTAAATATGACAGGGTCTTACTGTGGCTTATAACATCT
>VZQC01010737.1:1492740-1550211 GCA_009823505.1 Rhizomys pruinosus
CTGTTCAGCTCCTTCTCCAGTGCCATGAAGCAAACCCCACAGGCCCCTTCTGGGCTGATGGAGCCCCCAGCTCCTGCCACACCTGTAGTTCAGAGACCCAGGATCTTGTTGGTGATAGATGATGCCCACACAGACTGGTAAGCAGGATCTGTGGTGCTACCACCTTTGGGGGCAGAGTTGGGAGGGTTGCTGCTTTATCTCTTGGGAGGAAGGGGCAGAGGAGAGCTCTAGGAGGCTCCTGTGTTTCTGAGACTGGCTGAGGAGGGGAGGAAATTATCCTTTAGCAAATAGCAACTCTGTGTGTGTGTTCTCAAATAGCTTTAGACAGAGACCTCACCTGCAAAGTCCAAATGTACAGCTCTGAAACAAATAAACAAAAATCCCAAAAGTGTTGGAAAAGAAAGGGAGGCTCAAAGTCTAGATTGTTCCATTTTGTGTTGTTCCCTGAGCGCTGCTGATATTTCAGAGTATTTGATATGGGCCTTGCCCACAGGGAGTGGTAGAACATACATGGCATGCAGTCCACATGAGCTTTCTGCAAAGGGAAGTCTTAAGCACCCTCAGCAGTGTTCGCCAGGTCATCCTCCTCAATGTCAGGCACTGCACTTTCTACTCCTTGCCCAAATGAGGTTCTTATGAATGTGAAAAGAATCAACACAAGCCTGGGAACAGAAGGCCCGACCTGGGCTTGGTTCTTCTTGAACTGGTGGCAGGCTGGCTGCTGAGACTGACTTCTTACACCAGCTTCCTACTCTCTTCCAGACAGCGAGTCCTGACCCAAGGTCCCTGCCATGATTATGTAATGGGCAATGGGTCACAGAGTACCAGGTCAGTGCAAGGCACGCCTCAGGCTCAGATGTGTTGACTGCCGCTGGGGAATAGGTCTCTACACCAACATTGCGTTCTTGGGAGGTGACAAGATCTGTCCACTTGGAGACAGAATTTGGAGTTTAAGACATGAACCCAAATGTAGTGACATGGAAGTTCTGTATCTAGGAAGGGGGATGTCTTTGTGAAGAGCTGAATGGAACAGACAGTAGATCCGTGCACCACGTTGGAGGGCAAAGTTATGTGCGCACATACAAACTGGCACATTGTGGGCATGACTGAGCCTCAGCTTTACAGTTTGGGACTGTGTATCTTTGATGATACAGTCTCAATATTCAGTAACCTTAAAATATGTTCAGCTGATTTAGGATGGCGGGCCTCACTTTTCTGATAAAGAGTGACTTATCCATTACTTATCCACTCTGTGGCCCAAGCTGGCCTTGAACTCTTGGGTGGCTCTCCTGCCTGTGTCTGCAAATGTTGGGACTACAGCTGTGAGACACCACGAATGCCCTAGGAATGGCCTTGTCTGAATCATCTTTTTATACTGCTATTTCTCAAAGGCACTTGTCTTGTAGCTTTGCTTGCCTCTTCTATGCGCTGATATAAATAAAGCTCAGCCCTGGGGCTCTGCACTTAAGGCTTGGTGTCTGTAGAGTGTTTCTAGGTGCTCTTCTCTGGGCAGTGCCCTTGCCTATCTGCCCAGCAATCACATAGCCTTCAGGGCTGCTAGTTGTTTTTTTTTTAATTGATATTTTTTATAAGTGTGTGTGTGTGTGTGTATAGTATATGTATATGTGTATATGTGTTCTCATATATATGAGTGTGTGTGTATAGGTGCCTATTTACAAGTTTGCACATGTAAGTCTGCATTTGACATTAAGCATCTCCTTATTCACTCTCCACTTTATTTATTGAGGCAGAGTCTCTCAGTCAACCCAGAGTTTGTAGATTCCTGCTAGCTTTGATCATCAGATTGTTCCTGGGATTTCCTTTCTCCAGAGGGCTGACAGAAGCCATGGCTGCCTGTTTTTTTGTGTGGGTTCTGGGATCTGAACTCCAGTCCTCAGGCTTTTGAGGCCACTGAACCATCTCTCTAGCCCCTAACCTGACATTTCTCCTTATTCTTCAAGCTGTCTTATCTCTGGCTCAGATATTTGTTAAGAAAATTACTTACGATTTGGAAGTAGAGTTTAGTAATGGACGTACACAGAGAAGGGGGTGGGAATAAAACACCATAGCTACGCTGAGTTCATATCCTATCACTACCTTCCACACTAGCTACATGACCTCTATAAATTGCTATGCCTAAATACAGTACCTACCTCATAGAAGGAATTTATGGAAGTAGGCTAAATCTATGTTAATATAAAAATTCTCACTATGTGCCCAACAGACACTAAGTACTATTCAAGTATATATTCATAATATTACAGAGGACTGTTGCCCTTTCTGTTCAACATTAGCCATGCCGCCTCTTAGGCATTCTTGCTTATTATTTTCATGCCCAGGACTGTGCAGAATGGGACAGGGTTCATTGCATTGTGCCAGATTTCCTGTTGACCATTGGAGCCTGCTTAGCCCCTGGGTGACTGACTTGGATCTGACCATTATATGAAAGCCCATACAATGTGTGGTACCATGGCGGGGCACAGTGAATGAGGCTGGAATCCAGCAAGTGGCCTCCAGCCAAGTGACTTTTAAATTTTGGCTTGAGTCATCAATCTCTTTAATCCACGGGAATGACCGGTGAATAAATCTTAGGCACTGCTCAGTTGAGGGGGACACAATTTTGGCCTGAGGAGCCTCTCTCAGTGTATTTAATCCTGTATCTCTTGCTGGCTCTTTAATTAGGTCTTCAGAACAATGGTGTTTGGTGTCTGGCATTCTTCCTGCCCTTCAGTGGAAAAGGAGGAAAGGAAACTGAGGCTTATTGCCTCTGGCTCTGTATCCATTGACTGTTTGTGAGAGATTTCTGTCAGCTTCTCCTTTGAATTCCATTCTAGAATCTTCATGAACTGCCTAACCTCACATAAGTACATTTCCAAGTATCTCCAAATTGATGTCTACTAGGTGTCTGAAAATCCCAGTCTTGTTGGTTGTGGTGTTGTGTGCCTATAATCCCAGCACTCAGGAGGCTGATGTGGGAGGTTTATGTGTTAAAGGCTAGCCTCGGCTACATAGGAGGACTCTCTTTCAAAAACAAATAGCACAAAGACACGAGAAGAATCTCAATCCTACCTGTAAAAGTCTCAAAATGTGCCCGTCCCTAGCTACCAAAAGCAGCCAGCAGGTGGCAGGCCAGCCCCACGGTTCCTGGTAAGCATCGGTAGAGCCCGCCTTCTGGTCAGCCCCCTCCCCAGCTCTTCCTGCGTTGTGTCCAACAGAGGAGGAAGTTGCTAAAAGGAAAGAATCCAGCTCTCACAGCCCCTTTCTTCACTTTTGAGATGATAATCAGAGGGGAGACCATGTACCTTCTGGGCGGAGAGTGAGCCTACCCCACCCCGCAGGGACAGTGCTGCCCCCTTCCCGACCCTCCTCAGACCCATCCGAGCTGGGCCTTTCCCTCCTGGTCCAGGGCTGATCTGTAATATTAAGTTTCTTTGCAAGCAGAGGGCATCGTGGGAACCAACTCCCCTTCTGGGAGTCTAGCTGACTAATTCTTTAAACACTGTGGGTCCCCAATTCCACCAGAGAACTGGCCAGAGTCCTGGGGAAGGGAACTTGTGTTTTCTTTACTTATTTTCTGACGCTTTCATATTATACATATTTTATGAAATGTAAATCTCATATTTTATATATATATAATATTGTTATTTTCACATACCCCGTTACTCTCTGTTATCCCCCTTCCTTTCCCACTGAACCCCTTCTTCCCACCTAGTTCCTGAGTGGCTACACCCTTAGAGAAAATGGCAGCCTGTCCTCCCACAACCATTAACAGTCATAGGCTCCTCAGGAAGGCTGGGCCTCATGGCCCCCTCCTCCATCCACGATACAGCGATGGAGAGCCCAGTCCTGCAGGCCTCCTGAGCCTGTGTCTTCCTGCTTGCAAAGCAATATCCGGGCAGCAGTGTTTCATGTTACTTTTCCCATAATCATGTTTTTAAATTCTTTCTGCCTTCTAGTTTGTGATGCTCCCTGGGCCTTGGGAGAAAGGTCATTTACACAGAGGCCCTTAGGCCTGAGAGCTCGTTAGGCACTTGTTTTCAGCACTTGTCAGATACAAGTCTCTGCATTAACCATCAGGCTCTGCAGAAGGGAGCTTCCCCAACCCAGGCAGAAAGCAGCAGTGGTTTATTGGTGTAAACATAAACATTTAGAAGGTAGTTGACAACACGTCAGTATCTGAGGCCTGTACCCTCCCTAGACATAGGGTTCTGATCGGGTTTATAGTACCTTGCATTTTCTGAAGAGAAACCAAAGTTGCAAAGCCATCTTTGCTGCACAGATCTGTGGCAGAGTATAGTAAGATACAACCCTCTGGAGGTGAGACTAGCCAGGCTGAAGGTCTGGCTCAGCGGCAGGTCTATCCTCTGTGAAGGGGAAGAGCAGCCAGTGTTGAGAATCACAAGGGAAGGAAGTGAATGAATTTCTAGCTCTGTTTTCTTAAGGCCCTCTGCACTGCCTGCCTAGAATCTTCCAGCAGTTTCCCTGGCTTCAGGTTTCTAGTCTTGACCTCTTCCCTGGATACCTTCCATCCTAGCACCATAATGTTGGAAGCAAGTCAGCTTTCTCTGGGTCCTCACTCTCCTTCCCCAGATCTCCTCCCTTTTATAGTGCTTTGATGGTGCATCACTATCCTAAAGTTCAGGTTTAAAGTCCAAGGCATGGGCGCTCTGCTCTGAGTGTGTCTGCAGTGCTACAGTTTGTGGAACAAGTGGCTCCCAAGGACATCTCACATTAGCACTGCTGGAACACCCTTCTTTGTCATGTTCCCCTGACCACTTTCAAGACATTACCCTAAGCACACAGTGAAGGATTCCCATTCTTATAACCACAGGTCTAAAGTCTTGGCTCTTTATCAGAATGGCAGAGTCGCTGAAAAGTGAATATTTGAGATTATTTGAAAAAGGAGAGGCTAAGGGGATAGCTTAGTGGTTGTCGCATAACCATGAGGTCCCAGGTGCAATCCCAGCACCACATAGAAAGGCAGGTGTGTTGGTATACACTTCTTTTCCCAGCACTGAGAAGGCAGAGATGGTAGCGTCCCTGGAGCTCATGGGCCATCCAGCTAGCCTACCTAACATGTTCCAGCTTCAGGGAGAGACTCTTCCTCAAAAATGAGGTGAACAAGACCCGAGGCCTGACAGCTGAGGTCGACCTCTGACCTCCACAGGCATTGTCATATGTACACACATGAATATGCACCCCTCCCCCCCACATGCATACAAAAGCAAGGAGGAGAAGATATTTCCTAGGTTATTTCTTCTTATCTATTCTGTGCTAGGCTCAGGACACCATTTAGGACTATGCGAACCACAGGTGGTGAAGGAAACCTCTTGGGTAACTATGGGTGTACCAGAACCTCAGGTTTGAATTTCAAAATCAAAACATACAACATGATTTAAAAAAAATTGAAAGGCCATACCAGGTGGGATTAGGTATAGCTCCCTGTTTACAGGGTCCCCTTTTAGGAGTCAAGCAGGGAAGAAGGGTCACTGGGGGAGGTAGGAGCAGCTAAGCCTTTGCCCCCAGCGCCCACTCCCCCTGCCATCCCTCCCACATGGTCCCTACTCTCTTCATTTGACTGTGGCTTAGCTCTCAGTGCTGCTCCATCTCAGCAGTGACTGGCCTTTACCATGTTTATTCCTCCCCTTCCCTGTGGTTTCCTGTTTCTTTCGTTAGTTCAAGACAAACGAAAGGGGTGTCCTTGTTTTGAAGCACTCCTCAGCCACCATCCACAGAGCCTAGATAGAGGCTGTCAGACCTTACCTACCATCTGGGAAGCCACAGGTGCCCTTGACCAGTGTCTGGTGCATTTCCAGGTTCAGCAAGACTAAGAGGTTTCCTTCACCACCAGTGGTTCACATAGTCCTAAATAGTGTCCCGAGCCTAGCACAGAATAGATAACAAGAAATAACCTAGGAAATAGATAATGATGGAAGAAGGATCTGGAAGGTGGAATGTTACTGGTAGGGAGTTTGACAAGGAAATTTAGGATTGACCTTGGTGAGGTAACTCTGATTTGCTTTCATTTTATAATCTAACAGAGTGCTGCCCTGGGCCTTGTGGGAGCAGTTACTGGTGCCTTCATCTGGGATTATGTTGCTGGTCCAGAGAACTGGGGGGGGGGGCCTGCGATATGCCAGCATGCCCTCAATTACCAGCATGGGGGGGGTTCTAGGTGAGGGAGCTCAAGGAAACCAAACAACAGTGTCTGGGCTGGGAGGGGAACAGGACCCACCCTTCCTGCCCAGGGCTTCCATGATTGACATGAAGGAAATATCACGAAAGTGTAGACGGAACAAAAGAATGAAAAAACACCAGGATTAACTGTGAGCTCTCTCAGGACCTGGCACCATTTATGCACCGCCTTAGTTTCTACTCCTGTTGCTGTGATAAAATACTCTGACAGAAACCACTTAAGGAAGGAAGGGTTTGTTTTGCCTCACATTTCCAGGTTCTAGTCGGTCACAGCGGGAAGTCACAGTGGCAAGGCCTTGAGGGAGCTGCTCCATCACAGCCAGAATCAGGAACAGAGAGCAGTGTCTGCTTGTGCTCAGCTCACCTTCTTCTTCGCTTTATTCACTCCAGGATCCCCTGACCAGGAAATGGCCCTACCCACAATTCAGATGGCTCTTCCTATATCAGTTAGTAATCAAGCCAATTATCACATGCCCAGAAGCCTATCTCCCAGGTGATTCTGGAGTGTGTTCAGTTGACAGTTAACACTGCCCACCGTGTGCGCTTAGGGACTGTGGTAAGTGGTTTTCATCCATTCTCTATGTTAGTACTCCTAATTACTGTGTGGGTACTACTACTATTCTCATTGTATAAATAAAGAATCCTGAGGCTTTGTGCCCCAAACCAAAGAAGATGCTACCGGCCTCTGGACCTGGCTTAGAGTATCCCAAGACCATTCTGGGCATCACTGTGTTCCTGCTGAACCTGAAGCCCAAGCTCCTTCTGAGCTGCAGGTGAGCACCCCGTCCCTGCACACACACGTAGCATCTGACAGCAGTCAGAGAACGGGTGGCAGGATTCCGTGTTACACCACCACGGCAGTGGCAGCCAAGTCATGACCAATAACCTCACCCCAGAGGAAAGTGCCCCCCCTCCCCTGCCGAGCACCCTCCCCCGCCGAGCACCCTCCCCCGCCGAGCACCCTCCCCTGCCACTCCAGCTCACTCCACTGGAGGCCTCTGAGTGTAAGAGTGGCAGGAAGAAAGGGGGTTCTTGCAGCCATCCAGACACTCTTGATCTCACACTGGCAACGTGAACCTTTTGCAGAAATTTCCCTTGAATGCATGGAGAACATTTTCTTCTCTTTAAAGCACCAGGAGAGCTCAGGCCTTCTCCCTGTTTCTATATTAAAGATGTAATTTCCAAGGTCACGCGTCAGACATGTTTTTCCAAGAGAATTAAACTGGGAAAGAGGATTAAAAAAATCTAGAGAGCTTGGCACACCAAGTGGCAGCCGGGAGTTTCAGAGACACTGTACCCCTTTACCAGCCCCGTGATTCCAGCCAACTTGCTCATGAGCCCCAGCTGTCTTGTGTGTGAAGCAGATTGGAAGACCGTCTCTTTCCTTGCCTCTCTGGCCTCCAGGGGCTGTAAGGATACCTTGTCCTTGTTCCTCTCTTTCACCAGAATGTTTTAGCATGTGGAATTTCTCCACCTGTGTTTCAGTCTTGGGCTTCCAATATAGTTTCTTTCTTCCATGGGTAACCAGGTCTTTGGGACTTTTTTTTTTTTTAATTTTTTTTATTTATTTTTGTATGTGTATGAATGTATTGTTTGCATGCAGGTCTGTGCACCCGTGTCGTGCAATGCCACGGAGGTCAGAAGAGGGTCTCAGATTCCCTTGGAACTGGAGTTCTCCTGGAATTGGAGTTACAGACGGTTCTTAGCCGCCATGTGGGTGCTGGGGATCGAACCCGGGTCCTCTGCAAGAGCGTCGGTGCTCTTAACCGCTAGGCTATCTCTCCAGCCCCGTCTTTGGGACTTTTAAACACGGGGACTGGCACAAGGTAAGATCAGTAAGGGGATGCTGGACAGATGGCTCAGTGGTTAAGAGCACTGACTATTCCTGCACAGGACCAGGATTTGGTTCCCAGCTCCCACATGGTGGCTAACAACTGTCCTTGGCGCTAGTTCCAGAGGATATGATGCCCTATTCAGACCTCATGGACACTGCATGACACAGGTACACTTAGATACATGCAGGCCATACACTCATACATATAAAATAAATCTGATAAATAAAATAACTCAAATTTACTGAATGCCCAGCATTTTATCTCAGGGAGAATGGTAACAAGTAACAGGCCCTGACATTACAAATCCTGGTTCAGCAAAAGCTGGCCTCTAAGACGCCTTGCTTGCTGACAGGGGAGTCAGAATAGGTCCCGGACCAACCCTACACAGCCTTCCTTGCTGTCACCAGTGGGGAAGGAGATAAGCCCAGAGGACTGCCTACTGCCAAACTGCCAGGATGCTGTGGACTCTGCCTCTGCTTTCCCTTTCAGTTATGTGACCTTAGGCAAGTCCAACCTCTGAATCCCTCATTCCTCAGCTGTAAGGCAAGATGTGGACTAGCTTTCCAGAAGGGTAATTGAAAAGATTAAAGATAGGGGCTTGGGTGGGGTCAGTTCATGGCTCAGCCGGACATAATAGGTCCTGGGATCGTAACTGTTATTAACAATTAATTGCAGTTACTAATTGCTAGTGAATATAATGGCCCTGGGAGACAGGGGAAGGAAGCCGCTTGGCATGCTTCTCAGTTCATCTGGCTGTGCTTGAGGGTGGGAGTGTCTGGGCCCTGGCAGCCTGGCAGTCACTCTGAGCTACAAGGAGGGCTGGACCTGTAAGTAAGTTCAGAGGCTTAAAGCAGAGCCTCACAACTCCCTGCTGAAGACACCTGGCCCTGCAAAACAACCCTTCAGACCTGTCACCACCACATCCTCCGAGGCAGGCTCTGCTGTGTGGGGAGAACTCTACAGGGCTTCTGGGGGAAATAGGGAGAGAGGGGACTAAGGACAGGGTGCCATCTCACATCGTTTTACTTATTGACCCAAACATGCCACCTGACGGGGCGGCGGGGGGGGGGTATGCTGGATTTATCCCTTTCCCCTCTGGCCACCGGCCCTGCACCTCTGCCCCTCCCTCTCACCCTCCCTGTCCTGGTGTCTGGGGGGAGGGGAGAGGCCTGGACATTCCCCATCAGCTAGCTCTGTTGCCTGGAGACGGCCCAGTTTTCCCAGACCCGGCCCCTTTTATCAGAGAGACAATGTGCGCACACAGTGAGGGCCTTGTGCTGCACCCAAACCCCTAGCCCTTTGACTTGAGGAATTTTTCAAGTGCTGACCCCTCTCCGTGAGGTCTTCACGCTGTCCAATCCAAGGGCTGGTAGTCCCTGCAGCTTCCTACCCAGCTCCTGTGAGGAGAGATGGAGGAGGGAGGGGAAACAGAGAAGACTTGTTACCCCTACCCTGCCCTTGTGGAGTCTTGGGGGGAGAACTTTACACTCGAAATCAGGCTAGGAAATCTGGGGAAAATGTTTTCAAACAGAAAGGGAGTATAGAGAAAAATCTGACATATGCTACTGCTTCCTAAATTGCTTTTTTCCTGCTCCCTTCCTAAAGAGCTCCGCCCAGCTGTGGGATCTTGGGGGTCAAGGGCACTTTCCTTCCTGGGCCTCTGTGGATGGGCGAAGTTTCTGGTCCCCAGATTAGAGTTTCTATCACAATGACATTCAGCATCCCAGGGCCCACCCTACCCTTGCTGTGGAGGATTAAATTCTAGAAGAAAATAAGTAGATTTTTGTCAACACAGGTAAAATAGGCCTTTATTAGAAATATATGGCCAAGCGCTTAGAAACAAAAGAACTATATGACTGGAATTCTAGAAAAGTCTGTGGACTCCTTCAAAGTATGAAGTGGCTCAAATGCACACATGACAGTCATGTAAATAAGAGTCTGTTTGCCCACGTCCTTTCCTCTCTCTGCTTGAAAAAACAAATTATTGGGGAAAAATAATCTTACCTTGGTTTATTACTTGTCTCTTAGATACTTTGGGACACTGTCACCCAGGCTGTGTACAGAAGGGAGGTGTGGTTCTAGCAGGGCACAGGCAAATGCAAATGGACGAGCCACTGCTAGACAAGGGGCCAGTGGATCCAGGTAAGGCAGAGAGGAGCCGTTCCCTAGTGCGGTAGACTTTTAATGTCCAGAATGGAGCCAGGCCCTTGTTTCAGAAGCTACCAAAATAGAGGACTTCTCTTACATAGCTTCTATCCAGTAGAACTAAGGCCCCCACAGGAAAGAAAGACAGAAATATGTATCAACTCAATAAACATTTCAGCTTTACAGACATCTCGGTATAAGTAAACATAACTAGCAGAGATCAGGCAAGTGGCCTGGGAAATGGGTGAACACCCCATCATTTGGAAGGGTCCAAGCTCAGTTTGGCCACCCATTTGAAGAGTAATGAAGAAGGGGCTCAGACTCCAAGCTCAGGCTAGGAGCCCTTAGAGAAGGTTCCAACCTGAAGCGTTTCCTGTTCTCCTCTGACCTCTCTCTGTCTAACCCCAGAGCCTCACTCTTCCCTGAAGAATTCACTGTTTCACACGTGAGTCTTGCCTCCTCCTCCAGCACAGGGCTTTCTAGACCAGGCCTTCCAAGTAACCTTCTTTCTCTTGAGTCCCTCTGAGGCCTGGGTCTGCTTGAGCAATTGCAACCGAGGCCTGGGTCTGCTTGAGCAATTGCGACTTCACAGCTGAAGCTTCCAGACTGCACCCAGCTGCTTTTCAGCCTTTCCCTCAGGGAAGAAAGTCTCTGGGTAGATGCCAGCCCCATTACAGAACGTCTGTCTCCCCGGGGCCTGTGGAAGCCTGCCTTCAGTGTGCGCCCTGGCAGCATAAGACGTTCTCCCATGACAGGATAAGAGATGGGGCTTCCTGTCCACTCTCCTGACCTCCCAGCCTGGGCTGCCTAGAGCTCTTCCAGGAGTTAATTGCCGTGTGCAGAACTGACTTAGCTAAGTGAGAAGCTGTCTGTGCAGCTGCTTGTGGAGAGTGCAGGGACAGGTGGCAGGGAAAAACACAGGTGGAAGGAAGCATTCCCTGAGGTCAGGAAAACAGCAGCTTGGGCTCTATGGCAAATGGCATCTGCCACTTGGCTCCAGAGGCAGGGGCTTGACTGGGAGCCTTGGGTGTTGGGTGTGAGAGCCAATGCCCCCTCTAAAGGCAGCAGCTGTTTGCCCACTCAGCCTGCTTTTGCCCTGTGGGAATTTGGACCAGATGTTGCCTAGTTTCTAATGTTCGAGGAAGCCAGGATTTTTATATGAATTTTATACTTTACAAGTAAAAGGTGACTCAGTGGATAGGAACACTTGATACCCAAGTGTGAGGACCTCAGGTTGGATCCCCAGCACCCATGGCAAAAACTGGACATGGTTCTGGGCACACCTGTAATCCGGGGCTTGTGGGGCTGGGGGGGCAAGGGAGCAGGGTCACTTGCTGGCAGCCTAGCTCCAAGGTGGAGAGTGATAGAGAAGGACACCCGACATCCTCATCTGTCCCCCACATGTCTACATACCTATATGGCAGACATGTGGACATGCATGTAACACAGACACACAGACACACAGACAGACAGACAGACAGACACACACACACACACACACACACACACACACCATCAATTTACAACTCTCCCCATCAGAATAAGGCTATGGATCTCAAGTTCTACCAGTTGGGAACTTGTGAAATAAAGGCATGACGAGTCGGGTTAACTACGCCATCTTTGTCCTCTTTAGGAATGGCCTTTGAGCACAGCATGAAGGCTGTGCTGTTGGAAGGGGGTGTTCCATTTGGTGCATTTTCAAGGGCCAACATGATGCTTAGCACAAAGTAGAGAGAAGATGAAAAGTGGATGAATCCATAAACAGATGAATAAATGGTTGAGTGGGTTGGTGGGTGGATGGGAGGATGAATGATGGATGGATAAGTTTGGTGGGGTGACAAATAAGTGGATGGGTGGGTGGATGGATGGATGGATGGGTGTGTGGATGGATGGATGAGTGGATGGGTAGATGAGTGGGTGGATGGATGGAAGGGTGGGTAGATGGATGGGTGGATGGGTGAGTGGATAGATTAGTGGATGATGGATGGGTGGATGGATGGATGGATGGATGGATGGGTGGGTGGATGGATGGGTGGGTAGATGTATTGATAGATGGGTGGATGGGTGGTGGATAGATGGATAACAATGTTCTCATCTTATCCTTCTGTGCTGCTTTTTCACATGACAAGTCCCGTATCTCTTTTCTAATTCAGAAAACCCGTAGTCCTTTGATCATCTTCCTTATGTCCTCGGAACCCCTTTTCTGAATAATCAGCTATCAGTCACTTTCCTTGGTATGAATCACATTACAGTGTATTTTTTTTTTCCTTCGGGTATGTCTTCAAGTGGGTCCCAGAGTAGATATTGTTTGCTGAGGGTGGGTAAAGCCTTGTCATACGAATGCAGACTGGATTTCAGGTTCCCGCACCCGTGTAAATGCTGTTTGGGCTTGGTGGCCCTTCCGTCACCCAGCACTGGGGAGCAGAGATGGAATCTCTGGATCAACTAGAGACTAGCTGAACTGGTGATTTCAAGGTTCAAGACCCTGCCTCAATATAGAAGGTGATGAGTGATCAGGAAATCAGCCACCTCTGTCCTACACACACACACTTGCATATGCACCAGCACTCATGTACACCCCACATATAAACATGCACATACACACATTCACCACATACCTACACATGAAAAAAGTTCGCTGAGGAAAAGACTGACTGTTTTGTGGTATGAAGGCTGTGGGCTTCTTGGCATCTATAGAAATGAAGGCAGCAGAGTGTGCATCTTTGGCAAGGAGAGGGCAAATGCCTGCCCTGTGCACTCACAGGGAAGGAGCAAGTGGCTGGTAACTATGCTAGAGAGGAAGAGGTGCTCTAAACAAGTAGAGAGGGCATGCTAGACAGGGCATGTTCTCCCAAGACAAACCAGCTTCCCTCAGTCTTCTTCCAGTCATGCATAAGTACAGAAGACAAGAGGTAAACATTAATTAAACACCTGCTGTGTGCCAGGAGCATAGACATTAGAGTCAGTGACATCCTTTTTACCAGTGAGAACAACTAGGGCTATGGTAGTGGGAATTTTCTTGAAGCAGCACCGAGAAGTGAATAGCAGAGCTGAACAGGATGTGGGTCTGTCTCTTCTAAAGCCAGCAGACCCACCTATTTAATCTCCTGGTAAGGTGATACTTCCCCAACCCCCACCCTCCATCAACAGCCTATTAGTGGATAAGGCCTTTGCAACTGGGTCCTCACATATGAGATCCTGGGTTCAAGTGTGAGATCCCGCCTAGCTTCATGGGCTCCACCTGCAGGACAGCTGTCAGGTGACACAGGTGGATCCTGTCTTCTTTCTCTCCTGCCCTGACTGCAGCAGGGAATGAGGATGAGGTACCCACTCTTCTTTAATTTCTCACACACTACATCCGGGCACCCTAAATAAAGAGTTCCCACTCTAGGCAGCCCCCATTTATAATACTGTCCTTCCTGCTACCTCTATCATGGCAGTAAAAATCGAGGCCACCCACAGAGATAGGAGCCTCCTGGGACCCAGAGTTCCCATCCCCTTTGCTGGGACAGAGGCTTGATTGATTGGCTGAGGTATTCGGGGACCCCTTGTGCAGACAGGCATATATTAGGGCACCAGGAGGAGGCTGCTGATGGAAACAAAGCCCCTGGGCATGGTGGAACCAGCTGTCTCCCCCCCCCACCCCCAGGTCAAACAGCCAGTCAACTACAGAGGCAGCAGCAGTTCCCACCCACAGGCATCTAGAATTCCAGGCCATCCTCCCTTTCCTCTGCCAGACAGAGCCGTTCTGAGGCAGCTCCAGCCTGAATGAGCTCCCCCACCCCCACCGCAGAGGCAGCAGTCTGTGTGGCCCATCAGGAGACAGACTTCTGACTCCCAGCCAGGCAGCAGGACAGACCGCCTGACCCTCACCTCAGCCTGAGTACCCCAGCGGTAAACATTCCAGAGATGGGCAAAACAAGTGTTTCTCCTGGGAAGGTGAGGCATCCTCCAGACTTGAGCTGCTTGGGTGGCATGTAACGCAGAGTGTTGCAGCCTCAAGGCTGCCAGTTATGCATTCCTATATAATGATCCATAGCATGAAAGGTGTAGATTTGTAGATTTATACATTTATTACAATGTTCTGCCAGTAGGTGGCAGTCAAGGGTCTCAAGGAAGGGACACAGTATGGACATGGAAAGCATTCATTTACTGGTCCTCAAGCAGGTGGGAAGCACCGTCCTGTGCCCCATCACACTGTACTGGGTGCTGGAGACCCAGTGAAACGTTGAAACACAGCTCTGGTTTCCAGGAACTCACAGACTAGATGTTTGTGGGCAATGGACGATCAATTAGTAGGCAGAGTGACAGCATAATGACCCTGAGTACGGTGTGCCCAGGAGCTGAGGAAGGTCACTCAGTCCAGCCAGATGGGGGTGCTGCTGAGCGGAGCAGGTATCACTCCTGAGGACCCTGGAAGGTGAGAAAGAGGCATCTACGCAAGGGTAGCCTAAGCAGAAAGCACCACCAGCAGAAGCAGGGAGATGTAAAAAACAGAGGACTCAGGTGGATGGAGTGGGCCATGGTGGCCGGGTTCCCAGGAGGAAGACCTTGGGCCTCTGGACTGAATCCTGAACATCTAAAGAGAGCACTGAAGAGGTTGTGAGATGTTGAGCACAACTTCTTCATCTGGAGGATGTGGGAAATGACCCCCACCCCACCGCCTCTCAGAGTCTATGGGAAGGTCAAACAGGAGGAGTGTGGGAAAAAGTGGAGGGTGGGTGGGAAATTGGAACGAGACTAGATTAGGACTGTGGGCCAAGAGCTGGCTGTCTCCATGCTGTCATAGTCTGGGTAGAGCTCCAAGAATTCTATGTCTAAATTCTGAGTCTTCTGAGTCTTTATAAAGCTGTGTCGGTCAAGGAAAGAAGTCAGGCATTTTATTTAGATGTTTGCTAACTTTATTTATTGTGATGGTTCATTTTAAATGTCAGCTTGCCATAATGGAAATCACCTGGGAGCCTCAATTGAGGAATTTCCTATAATAGGTTGGCCCGTGGGCATGTCTATCTTGACTGTTGTTAATTGATGTGGGAAGCCCCATCCCTCTATGGGCAGCACCATCCTCTACACAGAAGATCCTGAACTGTATAAAGTGGATAATGCCAGCTGAGCCAGGAAAGCAAGCAAGGAAGGACGAGTGCATTTAATCTCCTCTTTGCCCTGGACTATGGATGTGATGTAACTTGCTGCTCCACTTCCCTGGGATGATGGGCAGTAACTAACCTTTCTTTTCTAAGTTGTTTTTGGTCAGGATAGTGTATCCCAGCAACAGAATTGAAACTAGACCACTTATCCATTTTAAATATTAGACATAGGGTGTGGAGAGATGGCTCAGCAGTTAAGAGCACCATCTACTCTTGTAGAAAACCTGGGTTCGGTTCCCAGCATCCACATGACGGCTGACAACCACTCAAAACTCCAGTCGCAGGGGATCTGATGTCCTCTTCCTCAGGCATTGCACAACATGGGTGCACTTATGTAAATGTAAGCAATACACTCATATGCATAAAAATAATAAATAAAAGAAATACTAGACACAAGACTTATAGGCCACTTGTTTTACCCTAGACCAATAAATCCTAGAGGCGGGCTGGTTCTGGTGTCTGGAATGTGCTGACTATCTTTGTAGAGGATTTGTGATAAAATTCCCTGTTGCATCAGGCTGGCTGCACTCAAAGAAATAACATATCACTTTCAAGTCACACTAATCATTCCTGTCTCACAAAAGTCCAGCCTCAGTCACATCTCCACCTGTCACTATTGGAAGAAAAAGTGGCACTAGCAGAAGAATTGTCAGTCAAGGATGCTGGAAGTCTTGGGAAGAGAAGAGGCACACTGGCACTAGCTGAGAATGAATGGCGGCCGCAGCTGTGGAAACAGACAGAATGAAGACTCTGAGAGTTTGTGAAAAGGATTCTTTCACAAATGGAAGATTTAGAAAATAGTTGGCAACATCCCTGTTCCAGGGAAAAGAATAGAAGAAACTAAGGAGAAGGTTCTAGAACACTATGCTTACAAATTATTGAGAAGAACCAGTCACGTGGCCACACCTAGCTCGTGGGAGAGTTGGAACAGTGGTTTTAAGTGCTAATCTATAAACACTCCCATTGCTGGAAGAGGAAAGAGAAAAGGCCGGGGAAGAAAGGAGCTATCTCCTTCCCTGAGAAAGTTTATAGAAGTGCTTAGCATAGTGCCTGAAATATTTGTTTCACTACACCAACACAATAAATAGTCAAAAAGAGGAAATGAGCTGGGTGTGGTGGCTTACACCTTTGATCCTAGCACTCAGGAGGCCGAGGCAGGCAAATCTCTGTGAGTTCAAGGCCAGCCTGGTCTACAGAGTGAGCTCTAGGCCATCTGGGACTAAAGAGAGACCCTGTCTCCAAAATACAAAAAAAAAATAAAAATAAAAAAGAGGAAATGCAAGCCAGATTCTCCTGCTTTGTATATAGGAGGACATCTAACACCCTAAGCTCCTCAACTTTCACAGCTCATTTGCAGAGTTGAATGAAAGCACAGGTACAGAGTTAGAAGGGCTGATGCAAATCTCTTGGGCAGTGTTTAATCTCCGGGTTTTGACTTTGCACATTGATAGGATAGAAATAAGAAATGGCTGCTTCGTGGTGGTAGCTGTGAACATTGAATTAAAAAGACCTCGGATTAGACCCTACAAACCATTGATCTCTTTACTTTATTCATTCAACAGATAATTAAGTTGAACTCCTGTTGTGTGTTAAGCCCACTGGTGCATATTAGGGATAGACTGATGGGTGAGACTTGGAGGAGTCCTGTTGTTTAGTGGGGCGCAGGCATCAAGCACAGTTACTGATTCTGATTAATTATAGTTGTCATTGGTAGTAGGACAGACAGTCCATATCAGAAAGGAGATGAGTCGCAGTCAGGATCAAAGTGCATACAGAGGAAAATGAGCAAGTGGGGGATCTGAGAAATAATGAGGTTGGGGGAAAGGGAAGGAGAGGTCTCAATAATATTGTCTGCTCTTTTGCCTTGGGTGACATCAGGGATATAGCAGACAGTCCTGGGAGGGCAAGAACATGAATGTGAGCATTAGTGCCTGGATGATTGACAGACAGACAGAGGGACACATACATGATGGCTGCTTTGTTGAACAAACACAGAAATGAGGGAATAGATAAGTCCTTGTAGTACCCAGTGTATAATTTAGTAAAATAATACTGAATTAATACTGCGTTATTTATGTATTCCTCATCTCATTGAGTCTTTAACCCCCAGAAATGGGGAGCATAGCTTTCTTTTAGTGGCTAAAACTGGGGCCCGGGAAGGTCAATGACTTGGCCATCCTTCCTCCCTTCCCCCACCTCACTGCCTCTGAATACTGAGACTGTGGGCAGTCAAGGGGGAAGGAGGAGGAGCAGGTGGACACTGTCTTGGTTTGTGCTTCTGGGAAATGGAGGAAAGGATGAAAGATCCTTACTTAGCAGACCTCTCCCTGTCTTTGCAGGTCAAAGTATTTCCATGGGAAGAAGGTGGATGGCGAGATTGAGATCCGAGTGGAACAGGTAGGCGGACGGCCGTTCCCAAGCGCTCCTCGCCTGCCTTCCTCTGAACCCGAGCCATCCAAGAGCAACTTGCTCCTGTGCTCTGTGCTCATAGTGAGCTAAGATTGCTAGAAAGATCCTGGATTATACTTGGGAGTCTCATTAAATTCCAGAATTTTCTGGTCCACTCATGTTTTAGCCTTTTGGGTTTTTTTGTTTGTTTGTTTGTTTGGTTGGTTGTTTTTTTTGTTTGTTTGTTTGTTTGTTTGTTTGTTTGTCTTTTTGAGACAGGGTCTCCCTGTAGCCCCAGCTCTCCTGGAACTCACTCTGTAGACCAGGCTGGCCTTGAACTCACAAAGATCCGCCTGCCTCTACCTCCCAAGTGCTAGGATTAAAGGCGTGCGCCACCACACCCAGCTATATTTTAGCCTTTTGGTTTTATCTGTGGAACATTTCTTCAAAGGAAATATGGAAAGAAGCTTATGCTACAGACTAGAGAAAAGTGGAGCTGCTCAGATGGAGGTCTGTGTGACCCATCTGCGCCCCATGGCTTCTCTATGGCCTTGACACGTGGAGCATACTGGGAGAGTGTGCCGTGTATAAATCTCGACTCTTCTTTGCTAGGTACTGAGCAGGTGACTTAATCTCTCTGTGCCTTAATTTTCTTGAATCACTGTTATTGGAATGAGATTGTTTAAAACTTCAAGAAACTAGAATCAAAACCCCCAGTCTCATTATCACCACTGTTTTCAATATCCAGGTCCTTCATTTATGTGGAAAGAAACATGGATTTGGTCAAACTTCATAGGAAGTCAGGACTAGAAGGTCTCCTGACCTCAGACTTGGGAGTGGGTGGTAGGAAGAGGTCCTCCCATTCACCAAGTGAGAACCTCCTCTCTGGGAGCACTAGGAGCACTGTAGCCAACCTTAGGGGAGCTCATCAGAGCAAGGGTCCGGAGTCAGGCTCTAGGTTTGAGTCCCAACTCCATCCTTTATTGTCTGGCTTGGCTGACCAATACTTGAGCTCTTTCCAGTCTTAACCTGTGCTGATGCCTATATTCTTGGGTGCTGGGAAGATTAAATGCTTTAGTGCATGGAAGTACCTCGGGCCATGTTGGCATACAGAGGACTTCAAAAGTGGTTCTCTTCCTCCTCTCTTCCTCTTCCTTTTCCATCCTCCTTCTCTTCCTCTTTCACTTCCCTTACTTCCCCTTTGTCTTCCTCCTGCTCTCTCTTATTCCTCTTCTCCTTCTCCCTTCTCTTATTCTCTTTATCATTCTTCAGTAAACAGTAAATATGAATAAAATTAATTAGAATAAATACAATTTAAAACTCGGGAATAGAAGCGACCTGCCGTTCCCCTGCTCCTTTTCAAGCATTGTGAGTCAGAACAGAGGAACAGCGCAGACTTCCGAGCAGTAAATCGATGGATTCGGCTTCATATTAAAAAACCTCCCATTCGAATTTCAGTATGATCCCATGGCTTTCAAGTCAATCCAATCTCTACTGGTTTTCCTTCCATAGCAAAAAAGCAGATTATTTTTGTTCATTTTACAAATATTTGTCAAGCGTCTATTGCTAGCTTGCTTTTGCAGGGAAGGAGAATAAAGCAGCAGTAGTCCAGTCCCCAAACAGAAACAGCTTTGAGGAGGGAGTGTTATTTGAGTTGGATTGGAGGGTGGCTGGGCTTTCAACACACAGAGGCCAGTGGCATGGAGGGCCTGTGGAACGGGGGCTCTGAGGGCAGAGGAAGTTGACCAGAACAGGGTAGGATGCGGTGCCAGTGCTGGACCCCAGTGTGAGCCTCACCGTCTCTCCCTGCCCCTTGCTAATGTCTCTCTCAGTGAAGTGTGCCACCTAGACCCTCCCACCCTCGCTGGAAATGTGTCCAGTTGCCCTCTGCCACTCCCTACCCACTGACAGGTCCTGAAGACTTCAAATCCCATGATTCCCCAGTCCCCCCAGTTGCCAAAGATGTAGCTTGGCTGGATCACCACCAACTTTTATCCAAACTCTTGGCCACCTCACAACTCCATAAAAAAAAAAAAATCATTTTTAATTTATTCTTCATAGCAAAACTACAGTCATCTTTTCTGTTTTATTTGTGTGTGTATGTGTGTGTCTACATGTGTGCATGCTCATGGCGGTGTGGCCACATGCATGCCATGGCATGTGTGCTGTGTTCACATGACAACCTTAGCTTCCAACATGTTTGAGGCAGGGTCTTTCATTTCGCAGTGGTATATGGCAGGCTTTGGGGCCCCTGGAGATTGTCCTGTCTCCACCTCTCATCCCGCCACAGCAGCAGGGGGTGGGAGAGCCCAGTCCAGCTTCACATGGCTATAGCAAATGCTTTAACTCACAGAGCCATCTTGCCAGCCCTACAGTGATCTTTCAAAAAGAGCAGATTGGATCCTTTGAAGTATAAGCTTTATAGTCTCAAAGACACCCGAGAGTCCCCTCTACACCAGATAACTTGGTGATTCTTTTCATAACATATCGCCCCTTCTTTGCTATCCCTCACCTGAGTTTTTAGGGACATATTTAGGGTGGGATTTGCCTAAAGGCAGGGGCCATAACTACTTGGATTTCAATCTGTTAATTAGCACTGGGCCTGGCACAAATTAGAACTGAGAAAATATTTGCAGAATGAATAACTGATGGATTCCACAGATTCCAGGATGCTTGTTGATTTCCAAGTGTAATAAATTATTGCTCCTTAATCTTTTCTCAAAAATCTGGGTTTTCCATAAACCATCTGGTAAATGCTCCATTGCCAACCGAGCTGGCTGTCTTCATCTCCTTGTGGTAGGGCTGAGGGACCTTTTCATTTCCCCCTTTTATCTTAATGTTGCCTTTGGCCCAAGTGGCAGATATGAAATCTATATGCAGGGGGCATCCAAGGGAACTGTTGTAAGTCACCCGTAGACTCTGGGGACACTTCAGAAGTCTTTGAGGGCTACAGTCATGCTAGAAAATGTTGGCTGATTTAGCCATCCTGATTGCTAGCCATGCTTTTCCATGGAAGCCGGAAGGTAAATTAGTCAGGAAACCAATTAGCATGTCATTTGGGCATTTGTCCCTGGAAGACAGAGCTTTTTAAATCCTTCTTGATGTTCCAATGGCTTATCTTTGGCCCATCTGAATCAATGGGTGGGTCCTCTAAGCAACCCCCACCAGGAACTTCAAGTATCCTCCCAATACTTGAGAAAAAGACTTAGGACGGAAGCCACTGTTTAGTCTAAGCTGGCCTCGACTTTTGGGAACCTGTCTCTCAATGAAGGGCCAGATTAACCAGATAATTGCACTGTCTGGGTTTTGCTGGACAGAGTAAAAGAGTTCGTTGTGGTTGGCCTAGAGGGAGCCTCCACTCCTCTCCACCCTCTTCCCCACAATTTCAAAACCACTTGCCTGGCTCTAGCAGAGATAGGAATCCAGAGCCCTGGGGAGGCCAGTGGGGTAGCTGCATCACTTTGCATCCCATTACCCAGCATGCCCTGCTGGCTCCGTGGGGTCCTGCTGCAGTGTCCTGGTGGGGCTGGAGACTATTGGGCCAGGGTGGTTGGCATGTTAAGCTTTCTTCTGTTTGTATTTGAGGACAAGGGTCTTTTCCACCGGCACAGGTCAACACTCTGTGGGACTAAGAGATGGGGTCAACGAATGGATTAATATTAAGTAGACTCACAGTCTGAGAGATTCACTAGGATGGAGCCTGGGACATTAGTGAAAGATAGGGGAAAGAGATAGGTGGAGAGAGGGAAGAAGAGAGAGTTCTGGAATGACCATCCCTAGGCTTTTCTCAATATTAATGGTCCCAGGGCAGGAGGAACCACAATGCCTTGCTCCAGCAGACATTAGAGAGAAGCAGGAAGAGAAGGAAGCTGGACCAGCCTCGGGTTTACACCTGAGTGCCGAAGGCTCCCTTGCAGCCCCTGTCCCTGTACTGTAGTAGAGAGGAAACTGGTTCCATGTGTGTGGAACCCAGGGAAGGCTGACAGGTATCTCCCACCCTCTCTTCTCTCTCTCTCTCTGTTCTTCCTCAGCATGTATGTCTTCTGAAAGCAAAGGCAAAAGGTGTTTTCCCCTTATAAAATATTTTAAACACTTCAGAGCCTGCACAGGTTGGGTGTCTCTTATCCAAAATACCTGGGACTAGAAGTGTCTCAGAACTCAGTTTATGGGTGCTCAACCTATTTTCTTTTTTTAATTTATTTATATTTTATGTATATGAATGTACTGTCTGCATGTAGGTTTGTACACCTGTGTCGTGCAATGCCGCGGAGGTCAGAAGAGGGCATCAGATGCCCCTGGAACTGGAGTTAAAGATGGTTCTCAGCTGCCATGTGGGTGCTGGGGATCGAAACTGGGTCCTTTGCAAGAGCAGTCAGCGCCCTTAACCACTAGGCCATCTCTCCAGCCCCTCAACCTATTTTCTTAAGTGTATTTAAGTATGCACATGTGCATGCATGTGTGTGTGTCTGTGTGTGTGTTATACATGTGTATACTGGTGCACTAGTCTGCATGTGTATGTGTGTGTGTGTGTCTATGTGTGCGTTATGCATGTGTATACTGGTGCACTAGTCTGCATGTGTGTGTGTGTGTGTGTCTATGTGTGCGTTATGCATGTGTATACTGGTGCACTAGTCTGCGTGTGTGTGTGTGTGTGTCTATGTGTGTGTTATGCATGTGTATACTGGTGCACTAGTCTGCATGTGTGTGTGAACACCAGGAGTCAACACTGGGTAACTTTTATCAGTTTCCACCTTTTTTTTATTTAATTTATTTTTATTTTATGTGCATTAGTATTTCGCCTAAATATATAAAAATGTACCCATGTGTGCAATGCCTATAGAGGCTAGAAGAGAGGGTCAGATCCCATGGAACTGGAATTGTGGATGGTTATTAGCCTCCATGTGGGTGCTGGGAACCAAACCTGGGTCTTCTGCAAGAGCAGCCAGAGCTCTTAACCATTGAGCCATCGCCCAGCCCCTCCACCTTGTTTTTCAGACAGGGTCTCTCACTGAACCTGTAGCTCACTGATTGGCTAGACTGACTAGCCAGTGATCCCCACACCCCCATCCGCCTGTCCCAGCCCCTGGTCGCTGCGGTTACAGAGATGTACACCACCACCAAACCCAACATTAATGTGAATGCTGAGGGCCTGAACCGAGAGCCACATGAAACCCTTACCTATGGAGCCATTTCCCCAACCCTTCAACCCACTTTTTAAAAATTTTATGCATACTTTAATCTTTGATCCATAACTGTGTGTAGGGTAATCTCTCTTAGAAGAGACCTTTACTATGGGGAGGGGAGGGAAACATGAGCCTTCACTCCTAGCTGAGGAGCTATTGACAACTGATGGTTACTAATGGAGGGACACTCAGGGTACTTTATGGGTGTGACTCCTGGTGGGTTGATCAAGCTCCAGGGGGTGGCCCCATCCCCCATGCAGTTATGGACAACACTAATAAGACTCAGAGGAGGAGGAGGAGGAGGAGGAGGAGGAGGAGAAGTTGGAAGGGGAATGTGAGTGGGAGATCCCAATACAGTGTGCACATATATGAAATTCTAAAAGAATAAATAAAATATATCTTTAGAAAGGAATAAACCTTAACTGTAGATATTGACTATTAAAACTAGGTGATACCTCAAGAAACAGATGTCAACAAGGTAAAGGAATGGAATTTGCAGGTTAATTCAATTCTTCAGTTTGGTGGATTGGTAACACAATATTGTCAGCAGGAAATGATTGCTTGGTAAAAACTACCTTGAAAGAAATATATCTAATGGCCTAGAAAGGGCCCTACGCTGGATTTTGTTCTATGCTCCCTGGATAATGACTTGTTACATTGCCTTTGTTGAAGACTTGAGGGTTCATCACAGCGAGACTCTGATGGCCTGTGTTTGATTGAAACGGGTTAGCAGCATAAAGTCCATTCAGAAACTCTCGGCTGCTAAGGAGCAGGATGGAGGAGACCTAGCTTATTAAAATCACATGAGAACATAGGAGGACCCAATATTTGAGTTGAACACAGCTCGATGTTTGTGGAGGAAGTGTGCTGTGAGCCCATGGCTGCAGAGGAGATGGGCTGGAGTTGGAATCTCAACTCCACCCTGTTTTAGCTGCGTTGACCTTCTACTTAAAACATCTCCAAGTATCAATCTCCTTATTAGAAGATGAAGGTTATAATTTCCAGCCCCTGGAGCTATTGGGCAGACTAAGTGAATTAATTAGTATAGTTAGTGTAGTTTCTGGCTCAGGCACAAGTGCTCGGTAAGTTGGGATTATGTTTCTTACTCTAAATACAATGCCAATTCAGGCTGCATGATCCACATTTAGAAAACAGGACTCTGGCAATCCATACCCACCTCCCACCACCACACATGCTAACACAATATCCCAAACAGATTCTGGTGAGAGATCCAATGTAGCACCAACTGCAAATCTAAAACGCCTTCTGAAGAGACAGCGGAGTAAGAGGAGACTGAAGGAAGGAGAATCAGATCAAGGAACTGGAGGTGCTCAGCCTGGAAAAGTTGAGGTCCACTCTTTACAAACACCCAAACCATATGAATCAGTGGTTGGTAAAGTGAAGGCTGCTATACCCTGAGCTCTTACAACAGGAAGCTAAATGCTTTTCACTGTTGGGGTAAGCTCCATTATCACTTCCACTGATAGAAACTGAGGCCTACAGAGAATTAAGCAGCTGGCCCAAGACTTCCCAACTAAGTGGCAGGAATCTGCCCAGCCAGCTGGAGCTCAGAGCCCTCTTCTTTCCCAGGGCATTTTTCTGCTGGGGGTGCAGATGTCGAGAATAGTGACCAGCATGCACTGGTTAAAGTACTTTCCATGCATACACTCTTCAGCCTCATCATAGCACTTGGTGATGGGTGGGTGCCTTGACTGTCTCTATTTAGAAAATGAAGAAACCAGGGCTCAGAGAGGTTAAACAATCAGCAGAAATGAGTAACTGAGGAGGAATCTGAACCCAGGTTCCTGTGCTTCACCACCACCTTATATTGTTTCAATGAGGTTAGAGTTCAGGCTAATGGTAAAATCCCACAAGAAGATGGGTTTCAGCTTCATGTAAACAAAAATTGTGGAGCAGGTCAAACAATGTATGGGCCAGGCCTGTGCCATTGGTAAGAAGCATCTCTTCTGTGCTGGAAATACTCAAGTAGAAACTGGACAGCTAGGGGCTGGAGAGGTGGCCTAGCTGTTAAGAGCACTGACTGCTCTTGCAGAGGACCTGGGTTCGATCCCCAGCACCCACATGGTGGCTGAAAACTGTCTGTAACTCCAACTCCAGGAGAACTCCAGTTCCAGGGGAATCCGACACCCTCTTCTGACCTCCATGGCATTGCATGACACAGGTGCACAAACCTACATGCAGACAGTACATTCATACACATAGAAAATAAATAAATAAATAAATAAATAAATAAATAAATAAATAAATAAATAGCTCCGCGGCATTGCATGACACGGGTGCACAAACCTACATGCAGACAGTACATTCATATAAATAAATAAATAAATAAATAAATAAATAAATAAATAAATAAATAAAATAAAAAAAGAAACTGGACAGCTAATTTGGAGACTATTCTACAGGAAACTCATGTGTCTAATAGAACAAAAGAAATCCTCTATTAATGTTTTTGACATTTGTCTTGTAAAGTAAAAGCAATGTATTCAAATAGTTAAAAAGTTGGGGCTGGAGAGATAGCCTAGCGGTTAAGAGCACCAACTGCTCTTGCAGAGGACCCGGGTTCGATCCCCAGCACCCACATGGCGGCTAAGAACTGTCTGTAACTCCAATTCCAGGAGAACTCCAGTTCCAGGGGAATCTGAGACCCTCTTCTGACCTCCGCAGCATTGCACGACACGGGTACACAAACCTACATGCAGACAGTACATTCATACACATACAAAAATAAATAAAATTGAAAAAAATTTAAAAAATAACAACAAATAGTTAAAAAGTGAAACTGTGACGTGGCATCTGAAGAAAATCCTCTAATTCTGCCCAGTGATCTGGTTCCCTTTATCATTAATTCTCTAATGGGGGCAGGTTTCTAGAGAGATTTTAAAATGTATAAATGTATGCCAGTGTATAACATACAGATATGATTTCATGAATAGTTGTGAGTCAGTGACCTTATTAGCTTTAACTGTCAACTTGACATAGCCTGGAATAACCTGGGAAGAGAATCTCAACTGGGGAATTTCGTACATCAGATTGGTCTGCAAGCATGTCTGTGGAGGGAATCATCTTGATCGTTAATTGATGTAGAAGGGCCCAGCCTACCATCCCCTAGGCAGGTGGTTCTGAACTGTGTAAGAAAGCTAGCTGAGGAGCTGGAGAGATTGCTCAGTGGTTAAGAACACTGACTGCTCTTGTAGAGGACCCACAGGTTACAATCCCAGTACCCATATGGTGGCAGCTAACAACCGTCCATAACTCCAGTTCCAGGGGATCTGATGCCCTATTCTGACCTCTGAGGGCATTGCAGGACACAAGTGTACTTACACATGTGCAGGCAATACACTCCTACACATATAATAAAAATTAAAAAAAAATTTCCCTTAAAAGGAAAGCTAAGTGAGAATGAGCCTGTCTGCAGTCAGCCTGCAGTATCCTCCATGGATTCTGCTGTGCTCCTCTGGCCATGAAACGAATTCCGTAGTCAGAGGTAGTGCTGTGTGGAAGAGCAAGCACTCTTACCTTCAAGCTCCTGCCTTGATTCCTGCCTCGACTTCCCTCAGTGATGGACTGTGACCTGGAGGTGTAATCCAAATAACCCTTTTCTTGCCCTAAATTGTTTTTGTCTGGATATTTTGATCACGGCAACAGAAATGTGATAGAACAGTCAGAAAAACAGAAATTATTCCAGTTATTTATTTCAGAGGGAGAGTTAAGAAGGACTGATTACAAACAGATCAAAAAGGGAAACCATATACTCACAGCCACGGCGGCCACAGCCATCCCTGGAGAGCCACAAGCCCATGTCCCCACTGGTGCTATGAGAAGCCCCACAGCCTGCCCTTGCTGCTGCTGCTGGTGGAAGCTTCTGGAACTTATACTAGACTCAAGATGATTCCTGCTTCCTCCCTCACTTCAGTTCCTGCATAAATAGCTCCAATGGATAGAAACACACATGTTTCCTGTGTCAAAAAGAATGTGGGGCGTGTAGACTCAGCACCTTTGGCTTCCATAGTGCAAGTTAGACTCTAGTGGATGGACATGGGACTGAGTACTAACACCATCTGGCAGAGTCTGCCCCGTCAGCTGCCCAGCATCCGTACTTACTTCTGTGTATTCCTCTGAGCACCAATTGAGTTTTCACCTACTACATCTTAGGGTTGTTCCATGAGGATAAACAGGTAGTCCTGTCTCATTCTTGTTCATGATTGCCTAGAATTCCATTTCTTTGCCTGGAATTTCTTCCCCTGATTTTACTATTTTACGGACAATGTGTCTATGCCATCTCTCATATTTGCCCGTGTATCTGTAGGATGCCTTGCCACCCATAGAACAACTCCATCTGAAAGTAGCACTTGTAGTCGATGCTATAATGTTTGTTGAAGAGTGAAGAACTTAAGACTGAAGAGATGATTCAGCAGTTAGCTCTTGCAGAGGACCAGAGTTCAGTTCCCAGCACCCACACTGGGCAGCTTACAACTGCCCGTCACTGCAGTTTCAGGGGATCTGATGCCGTGCTCTGGACTCCACAGGCACCTGCCCCGCCACATAAACACATAACTAAAAAGTGATGATACAAATGAATCTTTCAAAAAGGAAGGGCTCTTCCCTTAAGCTGCAGAAATTGTTTGCAAGACACTCCCCAGCCATCAGCCTTCTCAGAGATGCCTTAGGTAGAGACCTGCCTGGTTTGGGCTGTACCTCTTCCCTGGAGGCAGTCATAGTCAATTCTACAAAGATCTGGTCCCTTCATCGCAATCTGAGACAGCTACAAAGGGATATCACAGCCCCATAGCTCCTTGTGCCATTGGTAGAGACCTCTGTTTAGATGTTGGGGTAGCCCATCTCCTCCTGTGCCCAGGCCGGCTCCTTGCCGTTTCTATCTCTTCCACAGGTAGTGATTCCCAGAGCATTTCTTAATGAATCTCTCTCCAGCCAACAACATCTCAGAGCCTGCATCTCAGAGAGCCAGACTGTCAAGTGCCCATTTATAATGTTAATAGGCACTGGGTCTTAATTCAGGGAAGTTGTATAGATGATCTACAAGTCTCTTAAGGGCTAGATTTCTGGGTCTCTACTCAGTCCTTGGGTTCTGGAGCCCATCTTGTGTTGGATGGTTTCCTGGTTGCAGGCCAAGCATTGATGCTGAACTCTGAGGTACTCCATAATGTGATTTTCCTGTCTGACCTCTCCGTGTTTGAAATTCCCCAGAGCTCGGCGTTTCTGTACAGAGCTGAGACCAGCTGCTCTGATCCAGTAAGCCTTGTTTTGTTAATACAATCCTGCAAGATTTATTTGTTTGGCTTGGCGTACCCTGACCTCAGACGTTCTGTTTTGTATTATTTTTAAAAGCGTGCAGGTCTCCATGGAGGCCCTTTGCTTTTCAATCTAAGAACCAGCTGGGAGAATGAAAAAGAAAGAGAGAGAGAGAGAGAGAGAGAGAGAGATATAGAGCGAGAGAGATAGAGAGAAAGAAAGAAAGAAAGAAAGAAAGAAGAAAGAAGAAAGAAAGAGAAAGAAAGAGAGAAGAAGAAAGAAAGAAAAGGAAAGAAAAAGGAACCAGGTGGGCTGCTAGAACATATTAGCTGAACAAGGGTTCCTCTCCTTAACCATGGCATTGATTAGTGTGGGTTTCTTGGATCTACCTGTAGGCCCAGCCATTTAAGACTAGAAACTGGAGAAATGTGGTAAACGTAGTAACTTTCAGTAACCTCCTCCACATTGCACATGCCTCATAACTGCTTCCTGTGCTGCGACTTATTTAATCTACAGCTATGTCTGTTGCGAAGGAAACTGAGGCTCAGAAAGGGTCAGTAAATAACCCTGTGGGGATACCGCAGTGAATAAGAAGCTAGGTTTGAGCCCAGGTCTGGCTTAACCAAATTATCTTCTCTAGATGGTGTGTCTGTTTTTTTTTTTTTTTTTTTTTTTATGGTCTTTTTGAGACAGGGTCTCCCCTTAGTCCCAGCTGGTTTAGTCCCAGCTGGCCTGGAGCTCACTCTGTAGACCAGGCTGGCCTTGAATTCAGATTCTCCTGCCTCTGCATCCCGAGTTCTGGGATTAAAGGTGTGTGCCACCACACCTGGCACTAAAGAAGGGTCTTAGCCGCCATGTGGGTGCTGGGAATTGAACCTGAGTCCTGGGCAAAAGCAGTCATTGCTCTTAACCACTGAGCCATCTCTCCAGCCCCCAGAGTGGTTGTCTTAATGCTGGTCTTGAATTTGTCCTCAGAAAGCCTTCTGCCATCTCCTCTTGATCAGGTTCCTTGAGGGCAGGTCTCTCAACACTTTTTTTCTGATCTACAGGATAAATGACAAAGTCACGTGTAATGTTCTCCAGCAAACAACTCCTGCTTTCCTGACTAGTCCTAATGGCTCTATCATTTGGTGTTCTAGCTTATTGCTGGAAAGTTCCTATTAACAGTTCCTCTGTTCTCTGCTTCCCCCCACCAAAGGGTAAGCCCCCCTTGTCCTAAAGCATAGATGTCTTTGAATCACACTGGTGCAGCTCCAGAGAATGGAGTGTGATTTAAATTGCAGCTTTGCAACTTCCTAAGTGACTCTGAGGAAGTTCACTGTGCCCCGGCTTCCTCCCATGTAAAGCTGCAACAACATTCAATACCTGCACTGAACCTGGCGTACAGAAAATGCTAGCTGTATAATCATCCTTTTTCTTGAACCCATGCTCCCTGAGTAGTTTCTAGGGTTTTTTTCCTCTTGAATTATTCAGAGATAAAAAAAAAAAGTGTAGCCATACACTGTAAAAAATTGCTGTGTGATCTGTACACAAGTCCCATTGATATTTCCACACTCAATTGACACCTTCTGATTTTTTTCCTTGATACTATAGTACAGACCCTGGATAGAGAGGTGTTCAATAGATGTTTGTTGAATGAATGTGCTAGTGAATGATGTCACACTCTGGAAGACTAAAGTCAGAAAGGGTTCCTGGAGATCATCTAATACAGTCTACTTTTTTGAAAATTTTATTTTATTTTTATGTGTGTGTGTGTGTGTGTGTGTGTGTGTGTGTGTGTGTGTGTGTGACAGTTCAGGGTGGAGACCAAGCGTAGAGAACCCAGGCTTCCATCTTGATGCCATTGCTCTTCTCCACCATTTCTCTACCTGTGAATGTTTTTTTTCTATTACTTTTTTATTTTTTTTTTCATTTTTTAACAATAAGTAATAATTTATGAGTACAAGCATCCTTCATGTAAAACCAGTTTGCAGGCAGTTGTACCCAAACCCACACAGCCCAAGGGTCCCACCATCAAATGTGTTTTTTTAAATCTTTTCCTTTTAAGGAGCTGTTAGTCCCTTCTGATGGCTTTAATAGCCAAATATTAATCTCATGATTCATATTTTCTATAATGACCTGGGAGAGGCCTTCTGGGAGAAATGTACAATAGAGGGCTAACCTCTAGCTGATAACTAAAGGGCAGTGTGGTGGTTTAAATGAGATTGTTCCCCATAGGCTTCAAGTATTCAGACATTTTGTCCCCAGTTGGTGGCGCTGTTTTGGGAGATCTTAGAAAGTGTGGCCATGCTGGAGGAAGTACGTCACTGGGGGAGGGCTTAGAGAGTTGAACAAGCCTTGCTAGTCTCCAGAGTCTCTCTCAGCTTCCTGTACTCATTGGAAGATGTGAACCTCAGCTTTCTGCTCCAGCCCCAGCCACCATACCTCCCTGCTGCAATGGACTCTTAATTCCCTGGAACTGTCAATCGTAAGCTCAAATAACCTCTTCCTTTTATAAGTTCCCTCGGTCATGGTGGTTTTATCACAACAACAGAAAAGTGACTAATGCAGGTAGTGTGGGCCAGTGGGCACTGCAGGAACACTGAGACCAAGGCTTATCAGTCCCTTGATTCTTAACACAGCAGGGATCATTTTTACCAGTTGGATGATCCTTCTGGCTTGCCTCATCTTCTCCTGGGAGCATCTGAGCGAAATTGTGAAGACTTTATGATAAAATATGGGAAACGATACCCAAGAAAGATAGCTCTTAGCTTGGGCATTGTTTTCTATGCCCCAGTCTGAAGAAGACAGAAAAGGGATTCCTTTCCTCCCTCCCTCCCTCCCTCCCTCCCTTCCTTCCTTCCTTCCTTCCTTCCTTTCTCTCTCTCTCATCTTTCCTTCCTTCTTTCCTTTAGTTCTTCCCACCTCCTCTTTCCCTCTCCCCCTACCTCATCCCTCATCCTCCCTCCCTCCCTCCCTCCCTTCCTTCCTTCCTTCCTTCCTTCCTTTCTCTCTCTCTCATCTTTCCTTCCTTCTTTCCTTTAGTTCTTCCCACCTCCTCTTTCCCTCTCCCCCTACCTCATCCCTCATCCTCCCTCCCTCCCTTCCTTCCTTCCTTCCTTCCTTCCTTTCTCTCTCTTCTCTTCCTTCCTCCCTTCCTTCCCTCCCTCCCTCCCTTCCTTCCTTCCTTCCTTCCTTCCTTCCTTCCTTCCTTCCTTCCTGAGACAGGATTTCACCAAGTAACCTAGGCTGGTCTTACATTTACCATGTAACCCAAGCTGGTCTCAAGTTTACAGCAATCCTCCTGCCTCAGCCTCCCAACTACAGGGCTTTATACCTGTACATCACTACCATACCCATCTGGAAGTCCATTGTCTTACACCTGGAAGCCAAGCTCATAGCTCCTGGCCTCCAGCCACCGTGTCTGATACCCTAACCTTTCCTGCTTCCATTCCGCTTCACCAGTACCTGTCCTGCCCCCACCAGCACAGCTGATAAATGAGACTCCAGTGGAAGTTAGATCAGTGTCTTAAACGAAAGCACAGCAAGCCATTTGCCTCTTGGAAGATGTCTATAAAAACATAAACAGCTATGCTCCTTTACTTAAGAAACACTGAGCACTCACTCTGTACTTGGTTTTAATGACAGTCCTTCAGCCTCAAGGACTTCATCCTCTGGTGACTGTAATACATCATGGGGTGAGTAACTTAGAGATTGCTCAGCTTTGGGATATTCTCAGGAAAAGTTTCACAGAGAAGCAGATGATCATCTGGGGTTTGGAGAAGAGAATTAAGGGAGTGGATGGACAGACATGGACATCTGACCTTCAAGCTAAACAGTGTGCTTTATATGCTATTGTGGGGAAAGGATCAGATCACAGAGTATATGAGAAGGGATGGGGATGGTTAGTTTTAAATGTCAACTTGCCATAACTGAGAATTTCCTGGCAAGACAGTCTCAATAAAAGACAGGTTCCATTGGGTTGGCCTGAGGGCATGTCTGTGGGGGATTGCTTTAATTATATTGCTTGATGTGGAAAGACCCAGCCCAGTTTGGGTGGCATCACTCCCTAGGCAGAGAGTCCCGATCTGTTTAAGAGTTGAGAAATGGAACTGAGCAAGCAAGGACATTTATTTTCTCCTTGCTTGTGACTAAAACAGAGATGGTGGAATATGGATGTGGAAGAGGAGGTAAACAGTGATCAGTCTTTCACAGGAGCTTTGAGTGCAAGCTTTCTAACTGAAAACATATCCTCCAGGCAGTAGAGGTGGGGCCATATGCGCTAGTCTGAGTAAGCAGTGGAAGGATGAGGCGGTGTTCATGTTTCGCTGTGCATGCTTATGCTGTGTCTGGGGTAGGGACGTCATATCTCATGCCTTGGAGAGGTGGCACAAGGCTGGAGTCATACAACCAGCACTGGATTTGCTGAAGGAGACATCCAATCTGTGATTGCTGTGCTCAGACAGGAGGCTTGTGGAAAGGGGGGGGGGTATGTATGCATGTGAGGGTTTGTTGCTGGGCTCTTTAGATATTGTCAGATTAGTGGTATTTGAGAAGAGAAAAGGGGGCCTGTTTTCCTTAGAGCACAAAGGGTAGAATTCAACCCACATGACAGAGAGTGGAGCTCTTTAAAGCAAGCTACCTCAGACTTTGCCCTCCGAATCACCTTAGCTGGACCTTTGCCGTGACCCACTCCGTGCTCTGCACTCCATCTTCCAGCCTGCCTAGGTACCTGGCCTGTGGTTCCTCCCCTCGTGAGCACCCTCCCCCCACCTTCGCCCTTCCCTGTACCTCTGCTCCAGCTTTGCCCAGCTGCTCTAAGCTTCCTGCCAGCCCTGCTGTTGTCCCTCCACTTGGGGTCTGGCTCACTCCCTGATGAGAGGATCTCCCACTGGGCTCCCCCCCACCCCCTGCCCACCACACCTTGCCAGCAGCCCAACCCTAGATGTGCTTACATAGTGGGTTTGAGCCTTTGCAGTCCAGTAGGAATCCAGGGTTATTAATTAACCCAGGGTGCAACCGATTATGAAACATCCCAGAAAACTAGAAGGAACCAGAGGGACTCGTGAACTCCCAGCAGGGGAAAATGCCTTTTAATTGACTTGGATGACTTCACTGCAGAACTCTGTCTGGCTGTTATGCTAAACTGGAAACTAATCCATTAGATTGTCTAAGGAATCTCTGAGCCCACCCTGAGCAGAGTCTCCTAAGGAAGGGAGTGGAGCTGACACATAAACAGGACTTACACATGGAAATGGCTAGTCACATCTTCTAGTCCCTAGAAGCTGACATCTGAGAATGGATTTGAATGCCTCACGATGTCTACCTTCTGCATTCCATAGGAGCTTTTCCAAGGCAGTACTTACTTTGGAATAGAGTTTAACCTAAATCAAACTTGTCTTGGTCCCTTCCTTAGAGGTTCACAGGGAGTCATGAGCATTTGCATGGATGGTAGTGTCCTTTGACAGCTTTATAGACTAGGGGCAATGCCAACACCCAGTCCCATGTTTCTAAGCATTCGGCACTATGTAAGCATTTCCTAGGGATTCGTTTGTTTAATCCTCATCGCCTCCTTATGAGGAGTAGATGCCATAAATTCCCTCCTTCTTCAGATGAAGAAACTAGGGTTTGCCCAAAGCCACATGGTTTATGAGTGCTAGAGCTGGAATGCCGCCTGACTCAAGCTGGCCTGACTTGGGTTTGTGTTGACACTTCCTAACCTTGATACTGGCTCATCTGGAGATGTGTCCTAGACCCATGAGCTCCAGAGTCATGTGACATGATGGTTGATCATAACCATCAACCTGACTAGACTGAGCAACACCCAGTAGGTTAGAAAAGCCTACTGTTGAGTGTGTATGTGAGAAGCCATTCAGAGGTGGTTAACTCATAAAGATCTGGGGGCTGAAGAGATGGTTCACTGGTAGAGAACTGGCTGCTCTTGCAGAGGACCTGGGTTCGATTCCCAGCACTCACATGGCAGCTAACAACAGTCTGTAATTCTAGTTCCAGGAGGTCTGAAGTCCTCTTCTGACCTCCTCAGGCATTGCACAACAGGGGTGTACTTACATACATGCAGACAATATACTCATACACGTAAAAATAATAAACAAAATACTTTTAAAAATCATGAAGATCTGACCTCATGAGTGCTTTAATCTATTGATGGATTCAGATTTTGCCTGTTTAGAGGTGGTGAACTACAGATAGCGGGGCCAGGTAGGTCACTGGTGGGGGGGTCGATGTCCTTGAGGGCCGTATCCTGCCCTGACCTCCCTTTTGTGCTCTGCTTTCTGTCAGCAGTGATGTGAGCAGCTGCACAGTACCCTCCTCCATCATGATGGATTAAAAATCTCTAAAACCGTGAACAAAATAATTTTTTTTCTCCTTTTATATTGTTTATGTGTAGCACCCTACCATAGTGGTGGGAAAAGTAACTAATATACTTGGTGACTTGATGCTCATGCATAAAGAACCGCTTTGTTGTTAGGCTTGTTCTTGGTGACCGAAGTTTACCAGACACGACCCTTTAGCAGCTAGCCCTTTCCCTGCCTGTCTCTCCCAGAGGCCAGCCTTCCTGTGCCTATGCTTCCTGGTTTCCTACCCCATCCCTGGGCTTATGCAAATCACTCCTGGGAAACCCTTTCCTCAGTTCTGCTCTACACTGCTTCCATCCTGAGCTGCCTGTCTGTACTCTCTGGGTGCCTCGTGCACATGTCTACCATGACATTTACCAGACGTCTTTGAAATCTCCAGTTCACCTGCTTGTCAATCCCTTTAGATGATAGACTCATTGAGAGCAGGCCTGGATCTTTTTCTTACAAATTGAGGGCTATTCTGTGCTAAGGATAGCACAATGATGATGACGGATGGCAGATGCACCCTCTGCCTGATGGGGAGTATCAATTACACAGCTCTCTCTCTCTCTCTCTCTCTCTCTCTCTCTCTCTCTCTCTCTCTCTTTTTCTCCTCTCCCTCCCTCTCCATAGTTACAAATACTGTGAAAAGCTACAGTAGCATACTGGAGAGATAGCTTATTTGGTGAAGAGCTTGCCGTGTAAACATCAGGACCTGACCATGAACCCCAGCACCTATGTTTAAAGCTGGACATGGAGGCATATGCTTCTAATTCCAGTGCTGGGAAGGCAGACATAGGAGAATCCTTGAGGCTCATTGGACACTGGACAGACAGTCTAGCATAAGTGATGGGCTCCAGGCCAATGAAAGGCTTTATTAAAAAAAATGAATAGGATCCCTCCTGAGGAGGACACGTCTGGCCTTCATGCATGTGCACACACATGCATATGCACCCCACATACATGCACACACATGCTCCCCTCATAAGCACACATACACACAAATATATATTAATATTTTAATTTTATGTGTATGAATGTATTGCCTGCATGTATATAAGTGCACCTATGCTCATGCATTGGAGCCCCTGGAACTGGAGTTACAGATGGTTGTTAGCTGCCATGTGGGTGCTAGGAACTGAACCTGGGTCCTCTGCAAGAGCAGTCAGTGCTCCTAACCACTGAGCCATCTCTAGCCCCTAAAAATATATTTAGTTAGGAACATGGAGTGACAGTAGTTTATGATGGACTGGCTAGAAGTGGACACTTATTCACATATATAATTGGTATCCAGACACATAGCCTGGTAATGAATAAAGATTAAACACTAGTTCAATAGGAGGGACAAAGAGAAGCAATGCCTTTCAATGCAGGGAAGAGTATTTGATAGCCAACCATCTGAGCAACTGATCGGCATCAGTCTATTTCATCTTCAGCATAACCCCCCAGGTTAGTACTGATGGACATGAGCCTCAGAGAGGGTAAGCATGCTGTCCAAGGCCACACAGCCTATAGGTGACCGAGCTAAGATATGACACCCCTGGCCCATCATCTGTGGAACTGGGGCTCCCGAGGAGCAGCCTCTTAGTCAAAGCTGTGCTGCTGGCTACAGTGGAACCAGCCCCATCCGCATCCCACCTCCTCCTGTCCTGTCTGCCTTTGGGAGTTCCGAAGGCAAAGAACATGGCAATGATAAAGAAGTAGCTGCAGAAAAGCAAGCAGAGGCCCATCCTGGGGTGCCAAGGGGTGCATTTGGGGGGCCTTCTGGGTGTACATTAAGGGCAAAAGGAAGCTGAGACTCTGTGGCACAGCTCTGAGCTCTTTGCTGCTTATTACTTTTCCCAGGTACTACCCTTTGTCCTTCAGCAGCTCCTGAGTCTCACTGGTGCTCAGATGAGGCCACTGAGGCTCCCAGAGGTAAAACAGGTCAGTTCCCCATTGGTGGCAGAGCTGCGATGGTCCCGCGCAGCTGGTGGTCTGCCCACCTAATTCATTCGCAGCCTCGTTTCTTCTGGACTAATGGACTTTTCAGGTCGATTTTCTCAGAAAACCTTTCTTTGTTTTCTGTCCTCTTTATGCCCATGTTACTAGAACCTTCCTTTCCTCCCCAAGTAACAATCTGTGATTCCTTTCATGAGCTTATAAGTGAGTTTTCAGCCTGTTTGGGATGGAGCTGTACCAGCAGACACCCCCTCCCCACCTCAGGGCCTGCATGCTGTTCAGACAAGAAGGAGACAGTGGCCCAACCCCTCCCTGATTGCCAGGAAAAGCAAGCAAAGCCAGGAGCTGGCACCTCCCCTTGCTGGGCCAGCCAATTGCGAGGAACCCGAACTTTGCACTCACTGGGCTGAACGGGATTTTGATGGCTTGTTTTAATTTGCTTATTCTTGTACAATTGCTTTGGTCTCCCTCTGGCTCCCTCCGTGCTCCATAGTCCAGGCTCCTCAATGTCTATGGGCTGAAGGCCAAAGTCTTTAGGCAGCACCAAGTCCCCTCCTCGCCTGGCAAGACCGCCTTCCTCTCCCTCCCTTTTCCTCTCTCCGCTTTGTGGTCCCCATTGGCAATCTTGGAGGAACCAAATACCTAATTTACGTGATTTCTTATTTATGGAAGCTTTCCCCCAAATTCTGTATCTCGATGTCCAAAAATGTTATTTCTATACAATGAGTATCAATAAAGGTAGCCATTCACTCATCCTCCCCGCAGCCAGGCTGCCTGACTTCCCTCTCCATCCATCTCTCTGGAATTGACTTCCACTTCTCTCTTTAGTTCCCTCCATCTAGTTACTAACTGGGCCCAAGATTATGAGATCAGATGACATCAGGAACCTTCTGAGTGGTATGGCCAAAGACTGTTTTATGTTTTCTGATCTGTTCAGAAGTAGATTTTCTTTCCCCTAAGTCTTTATAAAATTTAAACATTTAATAATAGAAATAGCAGATACAATAATGAGCCTCATATATTACACACACACACACATATATATATATATATATATGTATGTATGTATATATATATATATATATATTATACACATGGGATGTGTATGTATGGCTAGATGCAGAAACAGAGAGAATGGGCCAGATGCAGTTCAGCTGGCAGAGTGCTTGACTGATATGCATGAAGCCCTAGGTTCCATGCCCAGCACTGAATAAACCAGACAGGAGTAATCCTGTAATCCCAGGTCTTCTGCAAGAACAGCCAGTGCTCTTAATCGCGTGGGAGCAAGGGAGATGTGGGGTGGTGCATGCTGTCTACATTTGCCAGTTCCTCCATTCACAAATAAGTCAGACTAGATCCAGAGCACCTTCCGATTTCACTAAAAGAGGACCAAGTTCTTACCCTGTGTCAAACACAGTTGCATTGCCATTGTTATCTTTATTTGTAAACAGAGAGATAGCTGCTCAGAACTCTGCTACAAGTCCCATAGGTAAAAAGAGGCAGAGTCAGACTCTGAGCCTTTATTCATCTTGGCCTAGACACAGCCCCAGCCCCTACACCACACTCAAACTACACCTTCCCTCTACTGAGGCCATCAGAAATTTTCCTTCACACAAATAAAATACTGTACAGTAGTAATGACAGTACATGAGCCTGCTTGCTTCACAATCTTAATATCATTAAATATAGATAGAGGGCAGTTTAGCAAAGGATTACAGGAAACTGGAAATACACACGGAGAGGACGGGCCAGCAGGTTAGTATCCCACAGACAAGCACTGGGCAATAGGAGAAGAGAGCTGCACAGAGCGCAGGCTGGTTAGGGTCCAGCCAGGAGTTTGAATCCCTCCTCTATCCCACCTTGATGACATAGGTCTACATTGCTGAGATGCTGCAGACCTAGTTTTTCCACTTGCAGCAGTGACAGATACTGCTTAAGTTCACCAGGGGGAAATTGGGGTATAGATAATAAAAACTTCCATCTTATCTAAGCATATATTCTATTTCTTTTCCTTTATCTCTTTCTGTCTGCCCTCTCTCTTTGGCAGGGTCTCATGCATCCCAGATTGCTCTTGAATTTCTGATCCTCCTGCTTCTGTTTCTCTGTGTACAAATAAAGATAACAATGGCAAATGCAACTGTGTTTGACAGAGGGTATGAATTTGGCCTGTTTTAGTGAAATCAGAAGACTCTCTGGGTCTAGTCTGACTTATTTGTGGACGGAGGAACTAGCAAACATAGACACCATGCACCACCCCTCATCTCCCCTGCTTCCATGCTAGACATGGCTGCTTCATGAAGGTGAGCTCACTTTCCAGCCAAGCTGGGGCCAGTGCCACATCTGTCCCCACAGCACTGAGTGCCAACAGCTTTGACCTCGAAGGAACTTGGCACTTTCGCATGCTGTGGTTCAATACAAGCCTGCTGCTGAAGGATGACAGACTACAGTTAATGTGTTTAGGTCCTGGGGCTGGAGTATGGGTCAGTTGTCAAGAGCACTAGCTGTTCTTGCAGAAGACCCAGGTTCGAATCCCAGCACCTACATGCTGCCTAATAACTGTCTATAACTTCAGTTCCAGGGGATCTGACAACCTCTTTTGTCTTCTGCAGGTACTGCATGACACAGGTGTACTTACACACATGCATGCATAATACTCATACACATACAATAAAAATAATAAAGTAGCTGGATCCTGGACAGATGAGCTCAGTTGGTAATTATATGACAAGAATGAAACCAAAATTGGTAACAATAAAACTGAACTCCCTGGTGTCTCTCACTCAACTCTCTGTAACACTTGGTTTCAGCATTGATTCTCACATCTCTGATGTCCCCAAAGTACCTGGGGTAGCACAGTGTCTTTGAGAGAGGAGGAGGAAAGAGGAAGGAGAAGGAGAAGAGACAGAGCAGGGAGGAGAGGAGAGGAAGGCAGCCAGCAAGCAGGGTTACCCCAGGGTCTCTGTGTTGGTTCTGCTTGAGCTCCTGCCCGGGCTTCCCTCAGAGTTGCACTGTGAACTGGAAATATAAACTCAACAAGCCCCCTCCCAAGTGGTTCCCAGCAGCAGAAAGCAGACTAGAACAGGGCCTCATTGTGGCTTTTCAGGAAGGAACGAGTTAGGCGGGGATACAGACTCAGTTGAATGGATTTGATGAGCATTGGAGAGTAAGGGAAGAGGTTGTGCTCTGGTGGCTGCCCTGCATGACCTGGGCAGGTGGATGATTCATAGCAGTGTGAGAACCAGAGAAGCATGTCACTTGGGGTGTGGGCCATGGGTTGGCAGCTTGCACTGGACAGCAGGTTCCAGGTCAGTTGTTTCAAATGTCCAGAGAGTTGACTGACAGGGAGGACAGGCCCTCTAGGGTCAGCATGGCCCCCTGGTATCCGAATTTCAGAATACAGAGAAAGTCTAAGGAGTCACAGTATCTGTCCAAGGCCAAGTCCTTGCAGCCTCTCAGCAGGGCCCTCTCCTCTCCATTCAACCTTATTAAAAAAAATGGAAGCAAATTAACCAAACAACCCCTGCTCTACTTGGTGCATAGCTGCAAGGTCTGGAACCTTTGAGCATCCAACAAACATAATCTGTCACATCCTAGCCATATGAACCCCCCCAATCTGTTTAATCTCATCCTGCCTTAGAGCCTCCCCTGAATGTGGAAATAAAGTCAGGGATGGTGGCACATGCTTGTAATTTCAGCATTCAGGAGGTCAAGACAGAAGGTTGCTGGGAGTTCAAGGCCAATTTGGACTACATATACAACTATATCTCCAAAAATCGAACATGCAAACAAATAAAAAAAAGTGGGAATGATAGGACCAACCTCATCAGGTTAGTGTCTGGACTGAGTTTAGAGCACCGTCCTTAATATTATAACATGTAGTCCTGCCAGGCATGGAGTTGCACACCTGTACTCTGAGCTACTCTGGGAAGCTGAGGTGGAAGGATGGAAAGTTCAAGGTCAGCCTGAGCTATGGAGTGAATTTGAGCCCAGCCTATGCAACGTAGCAAGAGCTTGTATCAAAATCAAATTTAGAGGGGGTACAGGTGCAGCTTAATGGTAGAGCACTTGAAGACCTACGTTCAATCCCCAACACCCCCCAAAACAAACCCCTTCTATTATAAATAGAATTCATGTCAAATTATAAACAGAAGATAGCACAATTAGTCTATCACCACCATAAGCAGTAATGGCTCTCCTACAACTGCCTCGGTTGGTGTGCATCCACCGGAGCTCTTGACAGTCATCACTACTGCCTCTGACACTGGCATTTGGACTTCCCTCACTCCAGGGTTAGGGGACAGCCTTTGTGAAATTCTCAGGTGTGTGTGGGGGGAGACTGATGAGGCGGTGGGAGGGATTCTACACTTAGGAGCTGTGTCTTTGAGCCTGCTAGATGGGAAATGCTTCACCACAGACATTCGTGTACACGAACTTGCAATTCCACTGCTGGGCGCACACCCAGAACCAAAAGCCAGGGCTGAAACCTGAAGCCCCATTCACAGGGGTGATGCGAAAGGCCTGCCCGGCCACAGGGCATCCTCCCACGTCGGCTTCCTGATACAGGACACACTGACCACAACTGGGTCCTTTCCCCTGATACTGTCCCTTCTGGTCCTTGTTTAGGGATTCGGTTCAGGTTGGCCGCAAATCCCACCTGGGCAACATCTTACTGGAACATCTCTGGCCTCTTGAGAAGAAAATGAGAATCTGGGGGAAAAAGAGCACCCAACCTCTAGAAACAGGAATCCCAGTTAGAGAAAGGAAGTGGGGGGAAAAAAAGCCCATTTACCAACAGGAAAGTGGCCCCGGGGCTTCCCCCTCCTGACCCCCATCCTAATTTGGAGTTATTTCACAGTGGACCTTTGCAAGGGTGACCAGTTCAAACTGAGTTGCCTAACATGCTTGGAGCAAATGCCTATGGGGATTGCAGAGCAAGCACCGAAAGAGAAATTAGCTATGTCTTGTCTCAGAACTCCTAATTCTTGCTCCAAAATAAACACAGCAGTTACGCTGGTGGGAGGGGGATGGAAGGGGGAGCAAGGCCCTTTTTTCTTCTCCATTTTAGAAACGCCATGTGTGCATTATTTTAAATAGGCGCCAGCACATGAGGCCCTTTTAACAAGATTGAAAACAGATGGGGCCTTAGGCTATTCAGTAGCTCTCAGAAACTAGCCTGGGACGTGCTAAGCCACCCTGTGTCCAGGCCATGCTCAATTGCTTGTTGAAGCCCAAGTTCAGCCAGGCTCTCTCCATCCCAGAGAGCACGTGTCTGCTTCCTGTGGCAGGTGGGTGAGCCAGGGGAAGGAAATAACTCCTCTTACTGAATCTACTGTGTCTGCATTTGCTTAACCCTTCAGCAGTTTGGGAGCAGGGGATTGAACTTGTATGGGGCACGGCGGCTCAGGAGCAGTCAAAATGGGAGGCTTGCTTTAGATTTTATTCTAGGAAAGTGCACCCTGACCTTCTGCAGCTCACGTCTCTCTAAAGGCTGCCAGTCTCATTCCAAGTAGCCAAAGCCCTTCTCATGGCTGAGGGCACTTCACAGTAGACCTCTCTGAACTATGTACTGAAACGTGTCCTCTGAGAACTGGTGTCATGTACTAACTCGGTGCTCCTGCCTTACCCTGACTGGCTTCTCACTGGCCAGTAGAATAAACAACAGAAGGTAACAGGTATTGGTGAGGACCCAGGGAGCCCTTGGGCAGAGCTGATGGAAATGGAGGAGGGCGTGGCCACTCTGGGGAGCACCGAGTGGGTCCTCACAAGCTAACCCAGGGCTGTGGAGATGGCTCAGCAGTGCCCAGTGGGCAAGGATGCGGACCTGCACCTGATCCCCAGAAGCCACCTTTGAAAACTGTGGCATGGTGGCACACACTTGTCCCTCTAATGCAAGGGAAGTAGGCGGGAGAGTTCCTGTGGCTCACTGACCACCAAGTCTAGCCAAACTGGCCAGCCCCAGGCCAATGAGAGACCGTATTTTATTTTATTTATTATCTTTATTTTATGTGTATGAGCATGTGCGTAAGTGCTCCTGTGCCATGGCCACAGAGGTCAGAAGAGGGCATCGGATCCCTTGAAACTGGAGTTACAGATGATCGTTAGCCACCATGTGGGTGCTGAAAATCGAACCCAGGTGCTCTGCAAGAACAGCCAGTGCTCTTAACCCCTGAGCCAACTCTAAAACCCAAGAGAGACCCTATCTTAAAAAACAAGGTGGATGACTCCTGAGGAATAACACTTAGGGTTGTCCTCTGCCCTTCAATACATGTGCACACGTGTGTATGCATATGTACACATGCATCTTCATACACATGAACATGCATATACATATATATATAAATATACACAAGAAAACCAAAACAATTATCATATAATCTATCAGTTTCCTTTCTGAGAATATGCCCAAAAGAATTTAAATCAAGGGCTGGAACAGAATTTCACATGCCTGTGGTTAAAGCAGCATTGCTCACAATATCTAAAAGTTGGAAACAACCCAAATATCCATCAACGGATATTTGACTGGATGAACAAAAGGTAGTATGTCCCTAGTATGGACTATTACTCAGCCTTGGAAAAGATGGAGATTATGGCATATGCTACAGTATAAATGAACCCAGAATATATTATACTAACATCCTCTTATGGCTTCCACAGGGTCCTATGTGCACACATTGTGCACAGACTCACCCAGGCACACATACACACACATAAACATAATAAATAAAAAAGTTAAATTCTTTAAAAATCAGAAGAATTTATCTACACATTCAAACTTGATTCTCTGACTCTGGTGAGGCGAGCAGCAACCCTACCCTTTTACCATCTCCTACAGAATAAAAGCCGCAATCTGGGCATGGACCAGCCAGCCTCTGACCTCAGGCTGCTGTGCGGCCCTCTCTAGCCCCGTTCTAGCGTCATTGTCATCCTTGCTGTTCTCTGATTCTTCACACAGACTCTGGCCTCAGGACCTTTGGACTGGAAAGCCACGCCCTATCATTGTGGTTTGCACCTCCTCTTGCTCATCCCACTGGTCACGTGCCACTTTTTCCTGGCCCTCCCCCTTTGACATGCCATCCCTCCTGCCCCTGTCTTCTTACCAGGACTTATTCTTCTTCACCTGCCATGATGATGTCTGTCTCCCTCACTACAGTGTAAGCCCCACTGGGACAGGAATTGTATCTGTCATACCTACTGCCCTCGTGCCAGTCCCTGTGTTTGGCAGAAGAGTTGTCTCATAACAGTTTGTTAAATGCAGGCATCAATGATGAATAACCAATCAGATGGCTGGACCTGAATTCAAGTTCTCACTCTTCTGCTCAGAAGCTCTGTGACCTTGACCAGTCCATTGCATTCATTCATTCATTCATTCATTCCTTTGTTTGTTTTTTTCGATCAACCCTCAGAGAGAGTGGCAGGTTGGGAACTTACTGTGGTGGTCAGGTTGGGTATCATGGCTATGACAACTTGCCTTCATTATCCTATACTTTACCTGGGCACCTGTAGTATGACTTTTACCCAGGAAACGAAAATAAACGTCTTCTGCCCCAGATACAGAACTGTCAACAGACAAGGTCACCTGTCAGCTTAGTGAACCAGTGCATTTATTGGGGTTACTCACAGGAGTGTGACTCAAAGGCAGCATGCCAGACCAAGTGACAGACACAGAACCTCCCTGCCCACGCTGTACCAGCTCTGCTGGAGAGTCTACTCTCCTCAGCCCTGTTCACCACTTCCATAGCCTTTGGAGGGGCCGTGTGGATCCTGTAGCGTTCATTCTGAGCTTCCTAGTCTTAAGTTTTCACGTCCTCAGTTCAGGAGGGAACATTTCGACTCACAGGAAATAGCTATGCAACCAGTCTCACAGCAGTTGAGCTCCAGCCACTCAGTGCTCACGGTGCTGCAGAGAAGGCTTCATTCTGCAGGCGGGAAACAGCCACAGAAAAGGCAGCTGTAACGCAAACAGCAGTGTGTAGCACAAAGTCCAGCTCATGTCATCAGACCTGAAAAACCCCAGGTAGAACACTTCATAAGCTGCAAATCACCGCTATTTTTTAATATCTCCTGTTCCGAATTCCATCTTGTCCAAATATTCCATTACTCCAACATTTAGGAATGTTAAGTGTTTTATTTTCTCAGGGTTTTAACATTTATCTTGACATGTTTTTATGCATCTGCCTCTATCCATCTTTCCTTCCTATATGTACATTTAATATTTATTTCCACATAAACACCCAGGCACACACATGCACACACACATGCACACACATATACATATGTGGTGTCAATGCACATACATTGACACCACATACACAAACATGCATGCACACACAGATACATATACCCATGCACAGCCACATACATACACATTGTGCGTTTATGCACACACATACACACATATGCGTCCATGCCTATACATACACATATGTACATTTGCTCATGTGTGCACACACATCCATGCATGTGCACACACATCCATGCATATGCACACACATCCATGCATGCACATGCACACACATACATTTGCATGCATATATGCATGCTCATAGACACATGCATGAAATGCTCTCTCCCTTGTTCAATATTGTCACACACAGGGCTACTCTGGTTTTCTGGGGGCAGACAGTACCTTTGCATCGTACATGGCGGCTGGTTCTGGGTGTTGCAGGGAAGCCGTTGGGCTGTGCAGTGCCCCCAGTCCAGTGACCTGAGGCTCTCCTGAGATGCCAGGGGTCTCTCCAGAACAGGAGAGGCGGTCTCTCCCCTCATCTGGAGAGGCGGCTGAGCTAAGACACAGGCTTTCAAAGCCTCTTTTGTCTGCGGGATGAACCTGAGCCTGTGGAAATAACTGTAGCTTCAGGTATTAGCTGAGGAAGTCACGCAGCCCCCAGGCTCTGGGAGCTAAAAATACAGCCTGCACCAGGAAATGGACAGGAAAGAGTACTGCCGGCTGCAGGCCTTGGCAGCCTGTCCAGTGCTTGCCGGCAGGAGAAACAGGCAGAATGGAAAAGCCCAGGCTGGGGCTTCGCTGATAGACGCTGCAGCTGACGTGCACAAGAGAAAGACGCGTGAAGGCAAAAGGCAAGGAAGGCTGCAGACTGCAGACGACACCCGAGGGCATCAAGAAACCCCTTAGCTGATCCAGCCGTGCATGCCGAAACAGAAGTTACCTCAAATAACAGCCACCCCTTCATGTGATACGAAGACTGTCAGCTGAGGTTGGGGTCCTAGATGACATAACCTGGGACAGACTCACTCTGCCTTCCTGAGTGCCATCTCTGACATCTACCAAGTTGGCTGTTGTGCAACCCATATTATTCCCGAGCTTGTGCTGTTTGTTACCCACCAACCTCAGGATGCAGGCTAGGACAGCGGACTATATGGACTCAGCCTCTGCCCTAGAGAATTTCTGTTCTGGTCACACAACAATTAAATATTTAATTAAGATGGATGAAAATATGAAAATCGGATGGGGATTGTGTTGTGGGGGAAGATTACACAAGAAAATGGAGTGTGGGGTAAAAGAAGGTGCTTTATAGGAAGGCCATTTCTAGGGGTCACCATTGATTAGGAGCCTGAGTAGTCTGAGGGTTCTGCCATGTTGCAATCCAGAAAATGGGGGGACAAAAGACTAGGGCTTCACCCAAGGGCTGGGCATGGAGAGGTTGCCAGTGGGCCAGCGTCCTGGAGGCTCAGGCATGGGGGGCCAGGAGTGGTGGGAGGCAATGCCAAAGAACTCATTGGAGAAATTACATGTGACCTTATGAGCCACACAAGGCTTCATATTCTATATTTATTACTTTAAAATTTCTTAGTGTCATTATTTCCCCTTTCCTTGAGTGTCCTTGGCTGTGAAGGAACATTGAAAGTGGGAAAGGTCACCGAATGCATGCGCAGGCTGCTCTCCTTAGGAAGAGTTTCACATACAGTTTCATTCCCCAGAGTAAATATACCAGTGTGTTTAAGATTTGAATGGAATTTTGATGATAACTTGCTGGAGGATTCAGAAATACTTGATCCTACCTTGATAGTCACCATCGCATCCTCCTCTCCCATTTTGGGTCTTTAAGATAACTGATAACTCCAGAAAGAAGAAAGAATGAATGGAAACCCCTAGCCATGCCCCCTCATGCAAAGCTTTCCAATACAGGTGGCAAATCTCTCATTATAAGCCCTCAAATCAAGTAGTGCCTCCTCTCAACCTCTCTGTAAGCCAAATCCTAATGTAGATGTTCCTGGCTAAATACATGGCTGTTATTACTCAATAGTCACAGGACACAGCAAGCACATGGATGAAAAGAAAGGTAACAGCAGAGCATCAGGACCACCTGGGAACCAGAAACTCAGGAGAATCAAAATTGACTGCTGTGACCACATGGTTGGGAAGACAGAGCTATTAAGAAGGAGGTGCTGGGGTTAGCACCTGGGGAGCCTGAGAGGGAGAAGAGGACAATCAACAGGATGATCCAGATCCACAAGCCCTCAGTGGCATGGTTTGAAGCCAGAACACACACAGCACTGGCCCCGTGCCCTAGTGAGTGTACCCAAAGGTGCTCTGAGGTATAACAAGAAAGTTTGTCTAAAAGGGCAGAGTGTTCCAAACATACAGACACCAGGAGAGGTCCTGCAGGCTGAGGCCTTCCAGGAACCTGGAGATTCTCTGCCTGTTTGTCTGTCTACATCTTTCCATCTCTCTTCCTGCAAACTACATAAGTACCTATGCCCTGTACAAGGACACACTCTAAGTAAGAACTTATGGGTGCAAGCTGCACCAGATATGCCTTCACCAACTGACAGGAATTTCCAGAATCTTATCAGTAACCCTTGGATTCCAGACCGATCTGGCTGCCAGCATCTTGCTGTTCTCAGGCACTCTGGACAACATCTCTTTGTGTCGAAATCTTCCTTCAGCCCGACTTCACAGTCAAGGCTGATAGCTGCTACCTTCACATTCCCACACATTCTTGGTTTCTTGTGTACATTCCAGTCAGTCATCCAGTTCCAAGCCGCAATTTCATTTTCTTTCCCATTGATGTGCTGGCCTAATAGCATCCTTCAACATATTATCATAATCATGACGGCAATCACTCCTTTCCACCGTGTCATCAACATGATTATCATCGCAAATGCAATTATCAGTAATGAGACATGAATACCCCATGCTTTCAGTAATATTATCTGCTTGGCCTGACAGCCTTGTCAGGTGCCAGCATTCGTGAGAACGTAGCCAGAGGCCTCACAGGAAGTTGCGTGCATTCTGTTTCTATTCCTGTGTGTGCATGTGCACATTCACATACATACATATGTATGTATGCTTTTTGTGTGCTTTTTTTGGAACTGCACAGGCATGTATAATATATGTAATACATTATATATAAGATATGGCATATTATATATATAATTATGTATAATATATAATATTCTATATACAATACATGGCAGGGTGCTTGCCTAGCATGCACAAGTCTATGGGCAAATCTTCAGCACTGTATAAGCTGAGTATGGTGGTTCATGCTTGTAAATCTCAGCACTTGGAGGTAGAGGGAGGACTATAAATTCAAGGTCATTCCTGACTATGTATCAAGTTTGAGGCCAAGGTAGGCTATATGTGACCTCAAAAAGAAAGGAGGGTCAGAAGGAGAAGGAGAATTTAGTATAAGGAGATACACAATCTTAAGTTAGGGGGAAGAAGGGGGAAGAGGAGGGAGAGGAGGAGGGAGAGGACGGGGAGGAGGATTCCACATGGTAAGAACACATCTTTTTTATGTCTGCCATAGGAACACTATTTGTATATTTTTATTGAATTTTTATGTACCTTATGCATAACATCTTAATCAGCTTTATATTCCCTTCCCTACTACCCTCCCAGAGCCCCCACCCCACAGGATTTCATGTATTCCATCATTTATGTTAAGGCCTATCCAGTCAAGTTAGTGTAACAGATGTTTCTCAGTGCAGATTCATCCACTAGGGTCTAGCCAGCCCATCTAGAGTCATGCTCTCTAAGATCAACTCTCCCTCACCCAGCAGTAGTCAGCTGCCAGTAGTTCCTTGGCCAAGGTTGGGGCCTGCTGCCAATTTTCCCAGTTCGATGCTGTGTTTTTGTCTGTTTCAGTTTGCATGGTCTTGTGCATCCTGTCATCATTGCTGTAGGTTAATATGAGCAAGATCCCAGGATTCTCAAAGACTCTGTTTCCGTGTGGCCATGTAACATCTTCCCCAGGCTCTTACATCTTTCTGCCTCCTCTTCCACAATGGTTCCTTAGCCCTGTGTGGGTGAAGTTTAATATAGGAGTCCTGTTCAGGGATGCACATTCTAAAAACCCCTGTTCTCTATGCTTTGGCCATTTGTGGCCTTTGGAGAACACAGTCTTTTTTTTTCTTTTTTTTTGTTTCTGTTTCGAGACAGGGTCTCCCTGTAGCCCCAGCTGTCCTGGACCTCACTCTGTAGACCAGGCTGGCCTTGAACTCACAAAGATCCACCTGCCTCTGCCTCCTGAGTTCTAGGATTAAAGGCGTGCGCCACCACGCCCGGCAGAGAACACAGTCTTAAGCAGTACATCAACCAAGAAAGTGGAAACTTCAGTTCCATAGTTGCCAAGAACTCAGTTCTCCAACAACCTGAATAAACATGGAAGCAGTGCTTCCCTGAGCCTCCCGGCCAGAGCCCTACTGGTGGCCACGTTCCTGCTGTCCCCTGTGAAATGCAGACCAGAGCCCAGCAAAGACAGCTTAGACTTTTGACCTACAGAGCAATGAGATCAGTTTCTGTTGTCCCAAGTCCCATTGTAGTAGATGGATGGATGTGCTCTAGAATGGCAAGCACATGCCTGTACCGATGTTCCGAATCTGGAACCTGTCTCCAAGGCAGAGTTCTAGCTCTGGCTTCTACCGTGTTCCTGTTTTGTCATTTCATTGCCTCGATGTCCCACGTCTCACTTGTGCTTTTCTTCATAGAACCTTAGCTTGAGCTTTCCTACCACTGTCTTCCTGATCATTCAACACAGCTTCCAAAAGCAAGTTACTTAGCAGGTGTTAAATCTATATGTAGTAGGCAGGGGTCTCTAGAGTGACAGAGCCAATAATACACACACACACACACATATATTATATATTATATATATATATGGATATTTATTAGATTGGCTTATACAGTACTGCCTGGAAGTCTAACAGTGTTTCCTTGTACTCTTGAGATTATGAGAAACTGATCGCTGCTCAGTCTGGGGAGCTGCTTGCCTCAGCAGCCCCAATCTGGCACTGAAGGCCTGGAAGCTCCCTGGAAAGTTGCTGGTATTGAATCTGTGTTGAAGGGAAGAATAATCTGCAGAGGATAGCAGTAGCAATAATGTGTACTCGCTCAGGGAGTAGGGCAAGCAGGAAGGTCGCATGGCTTTTTCCTCAGACCCCTTTATATCTGGAAGATGCCCACTTTGAAAGGCAGGTGAGCCCATCAGTTAATCTCTGGAAATGCCTTCACAGGCACCTTGTGTCCCCAAGGCGATTCCAGCTCCCTTCAAGTTGACAGTCATCACCCTATTCCTATTCAAAATATAAAGTAATACCTTTTAAAAAATATTTTATTATTTTTATTTTATGTGTATGAGTATATTACCTGCATGTATGTAAGTACCCATACAATGCTCGTGGAGATCAGAAGAGGGGGTCAGATTCCCCTGGAACTAGAGGTATAGGTGGTTGTTAGCCACCATCTGGGTGCTGGGAATCGAAGCAAGTTCCTCTGAAAGAGCAGTCAGTGCTCTTAGGTGCTGAGCCATCTCTCTAAAAATATTTTATTATTTGCATGTATGTAAGTGTACGTATCTCGTGCCATGGCCACAGAGGTCAGAAGAAGGTTGATCAGATCACCTGGAACTGGAGTAACAGATGGTTGTTTCTCACTGTGTGGGTGCTAAGAATCAAAGCCAGTGCTCTTAACTACTGAGCCAACTCTCCAGCCCCCAAGTAACACTTTTTAAAAGTATTTTTTCAACACCTATTGGGCAGCAGAAGCTGAATATAAAGCAGTGAGGAGCTCTTTGTCAAATGTGTTCTTATCTGGCATTGCTTTCTCATTAAGTTTTCGGTGATAACAGATTTTGTTCTTTAGTGGTAATTGAAGGACACTGGTTGAGAAAGGGACTATATAAAAATGAAAGAGACCGGGGGCTGGAGAGATGGCCTAGCAGTTAAGAGCGCCGACCGCTCTTACAGAGGACCCGGGTTCGATCCCCAGCACCCACATGGCGGCTGAGAACCGTCTGAAGCTCCAATTCCAGGAGAACTCTAGTTCCAGGGGAATCCGACACCCTCTTCTGACCTCCGCGGCATTGCAAGACACGGGTGCACACACTTGCATGCAGACAGTACATTCATACACATAAAGAAATAAATAAAATTAATTAAATAAGAATGCCATTCTTCGGCCGAGAACCATCTGAAACTCCAATTCCAGGAGAACTCCAGTTCCAGGGGAATCCGACACCCTCTTCTGACCTCCGCGGCATTGCAAGACACGGGTGCACACACTTGCATGCAGACAGTACATTCATACACATAAAGAAATAAATAAAATTAATTAAAAAAAATGAAAGAGACCATGGAGCTAATTGACTCAGCTGATTGGAGTTTCTATGTTAAAGATGAAGAAAACTAAGTAAGGGGAGGAGAGGCTTGCCTAAGGTCACTGACAAATTCAAGCAGGAAAACTCAGGGATTATTGGCATCAATGTTGGAAACCTTCCCCAGCTGTTTTTAAAAAAGAGTAGCAGCATACCAATAGCCTGTTTATCTTGTGTACAGCTCTTCTGCAGATCAAAGACCTTTTTTTTAATTTTATTTATTTCTGTATGTGTATGAATGTACTGTCTGCATGCAAGTTTGTGCACCCATGTCGTGCAATGCCACGGAGGTTAATGCTGTCTCCAGGTAACATCTTAGGAATGTATAATACAACTGTTTTTCCTTCTAAAACATGGGCTCTTGACAATTAAAACCAAGTGTCATTTATATTCATTTTCCAAAGTAATCTATTAGGACATAGGTTGATTTTTTTTTTTTCTGTTAACAATAAAGGGGTGAGGGAGGTGGCAAGATGGCTCGGTAGTTAAGAAAGCTTGATGTTCTTTCAGAGGACAAAAGTTCAGTTCCCTACACCATTGGGTGGCTCACAACCTCCTGTAACTCTAGTGCCAGGGGCTCCATCACCCTCTTCTGGCCTCTGTGGACATCTGGATGCACGTGTGCACACACACACTCACTAACCCTACCCCCACCACTACAAATGAAATAACCTGGTGATGGCAAAGGTACAAATGTGGTTCTAGTGAGAAAAAATGGTTTTATCAGTAAATGGCGGTAATATTTTGAATAAACCACCTGAAGGTTGAAACTTGAGTCTTCCTATCATGTACAAAAGTTAATTCCATATGGATTACAAGATTAAGTTAAAGTATAAAGTAAGGCTTCTAATGAGAAGTTTCACAGAATGTCTGTATAATCTTGGAAAAGGCACATGTTTGGGCCAACTGCAGTGGAAAAACTAACTATAAAGATTATTAAATTGTCCTATACATATACATATGTATATCTGTCTGTACATATGTTTTTTTCTTTTTTAAAAATAAAATACTTTTATTGATGTTTTGTGTATTTCATACATCATTTTTCAGTCCAATTTAAACATATTCCCCTTTCCCTTCCTCCCACCCCACCCCAGTTCATGCATTCTGCCATACATGCATTTTTCTCTCAGTCTTTTTTTTTTAATTAGTTTTTATTGATGCTTTGTGCATTTCATACATTTTTTCCAATTCAGTTCAGGCTTATTTCCCTTTCCCTCCCCCCCCCAACCCCACCCCATCCCAGATCATGCATTCTGCCATAACTGTCCTGCATCTTTCTCTCTTTTTTTTTTTTTTCATTTTTAGCTATAAGTGATAATCCATGAGTACAAGCATCCTTCATGCAAAACCTATCTGCAGGCTGTTGTGCCCAAACACCTACAGCCCCACCATCCAGTGGGGGGTGACAGGTTGTTTGTTCAATCAAGTTGATCAAATGAGTGTCCAGACTACATTGCTGTAGTTTCACCATTCACCCCAATCGCAGCCCTTACATTCTACCACGCCCCCTCTTCCACAGGTTGTTCCCTAGGCTTAGAAAAGGGGCACAGGTGGATGAGAGGTAAAACAGTCCACTCTCTCTGGAGCTGTTGACTTGGACTCTGGTCAATTCTGGCTGTTTCCTTTCATGGGCTGACAGTTTGTCCAGGAATAACCTTTCGATCCTGGCCTGGCACGTTATGGCGTCTCCCTCTCTCAGTCTTTTTAAAGTTTTTCTCTGAAGAGGTTTATTGTTTGGGGCAGAATTTAACTATCAATCAGTTCTTTGACCCAGTCCTTATATTGTTGTTGTGCCCTCCCATTTGTATTGCTCAAAAATATGCCTATATAAATGACACATATGTACTAAAATTATGACCTCTGAAAATAAACTGTATGTTAATTCCAAAATATGTTTAGGAATTCATATTTTCCCTTTAATTTTATATTACTCTAAAATATGAATACATGCCTTCCACCTATATACAGTGATTACAATGTCTGAAAATAAGTAGTTCTAGAGCCCCCTTAAGAGATTCACATTATAACAGTACAGTTGCTTTCCAAAAAAGAAATATAACAATAACGTTGCTCAGCTTACCTTTCAAGTGGGGATTTGGTGCTAGCATCCACAAATGAGGGAAACCATTCCCCATTTGTTTTTCTGGGACTGTGTTACTTCACGTTGTATAATGGCTTCAAGTTCTATCCATATACCTTTTGCTATCATGGAGAGAGTTGCAATAAACATAGTTGTGCATGTATCTCTGTGGTAGGATGAATCTTGTGGGTATATACCCAGGAGTGCTATGACTGGGTCAGGTGGTAGGCTCATTTTGAGTCTTTTAAGGGTTCTCCATACTGCTTTCCATAGTGGATGTACGAGTTTACATTCCCACCAGCAGTGGATGAGTATTCCCCTTTCCCCACAACCTCTCCAGGATTTGGTATCTTTTGTTTTCTTGATCTTAGCCAGTCTTATCGGAGTGAGATGATATCTCAGAGTGACTTTAATTTGCATTTACTTAATTATTAATGATGTAGAATACTTTTTTCTGATTCTTTAAAACTATAATTCCTTTTTTCTTTTTTTATTTCATTTTTTTAACAATAAGTAATAAGTTATGAGTACAAGTATCCTTCATGTAAAACCAATTTGCAAGCAGCTATGCCCAAACCCACACAGCCCAAGGCTCCCAACCATCCAGCTGGAGGGGCTTGTATGTACAATCATGTTGATAAAATAAGTGTCCAGACTATGTTACTGTAGTTTCACCATTCACCCCAATCGCAGTCCTCACATTCTACCACACCCCCTCTTCTGCAGATTGCTCCCTAGGCTTAGAAAAGGGGTACTGCTGGACGAGAAGCAAAACAGTCTACTTTCTCTGGAGATGTTGTTTTGGACTCTGATCAGTTCTGGTTGTTTCCTTTCATGGGTTGACAGTTTGTCCAGGAATAACCTTTCAATCCTACTAATGAAGCACAAGCAATTAGATATATAGGTATTTAAACAGTACTAATTATTATGGTAGTTTACTTTGGTATAGACACAGATGTTTGGATGGTATGCTAATCCATGAATTAGTTAACCCCAATAGTATTCAGAGAGATGCTCAGTGTCTGTGACTCAGGCAGTCTGAGGCTCCTTTAATGTTCAGATGGGTCAACCTCTCTGCTGGCATTTCCCAGTCCATCCTGCACAGCCATACGTTGTATGTTTTCAGGCATTTAGATTGGTGATTTTTACCTGTGGGAACATAAAATTCTCCTCCCATTGTTAGTTTCAAGATCTCAAAAATTGCAAAGTTATCAATAGGATTGGAACACAGAGTTTTCCATTTGTATCCCAGAAAGGGCTGAGTTTGGGGTGAACGGTAAAACTAGTGACAAGTAGAGTCTGGACACTTATTGATCAACTTGATTGAACATACAAGCCCCTCAAGCGGGATGGTGGGACCATGGGCTGTGGGCTTGGGCACAACTGCTTTAAATTGGTTTATATGAAGGAGGCTTGTGCTAAAAAAAAAAAAAAGGAGCATGTATACTGACATTGAACTACTGGGAATATAAAATGCTAGTGTTTTTATTTATAAGAGTTTGTATTGGGTTGGTCGCTATATTTTTCTGAAATACACTATAAATCACAGTGTAATACACTTCTTCTCTTTACTTGTAGGACAATTTAAAGGAACTAACTTAATTTTACTTAAACCCTAAATAAGTAGAAGTCATAGTCCCCTGGTCACGCGCTGTAGCTCCGGTCGCCGGCAAGAACTTCACGCGGACAATAGGATATCTTCTGTGGGTAAATATTTATGTGCAACAGCTCTTTTGTGAGAAGAACCCCGAAATGGGGCAAAAACCACTGCTTAGTAGCAGTCAGAGGTTCGTGTATGTCTCTGGATTGGTACAGTGGCCTCTGCTCTCAATATGCATGCCCAAAGGCGCGGGCCCGCAGAGTAGCGCGGCCCCAGAGTCGTGGAGCTTCAGAGAGTAGTAGTCATGGCAGTTTTTCTAATGCAAAGGCAACGGCGGGAATCGGCTTGTAGTGACTCAGGAAGTCGCGCCATCTTAGGGCGTGGTAAAGCACACATTGTTTGTGTGGAAGGCTGCCAACAGTTCCCCCTTTCTTTTTTAATAGAGCAAGGTCTCTGGTTCAGGGGCGACATGACCTGTCAGAGACTCTATTAAAATTGGCTGGGAGAATGCCTGTTCTTAGGTTGCCTCTGCAGAGGTATTCTTACCCGTCATGGGGTGGACAGACAGCTTTTGGTCTGTTCCCTGTCTTAGGTTTGGTAATACATGCAGCGGGTCTTACCCTCTTGACTACTTCTCCAGCATACTAAGCCAAATGTTTTGGGGAGGAGCCTGCTTCCAAAGCTGCAAGGGCCTGTGAATGACCACCTTATGCGTGATGTTGGGCACGGATCACTACAATCCAGAGCATAATTATCCCTCCCATAAGTCAGGCAAATCCCACACCCTGCCATTCTTTGAAGTGTGGATGACAGTGGTGATCCAGGAGCCAATCCTTTAGCAAGGGAGGTGTCCACTCTAGTCGAGTTCACGTGACAATAGCCATACGAAAGTTGGTTCATCAAGCTGTCAAATTCCCAGTCCAATACCTAAAAGATATCTAGACAATTGGTAGACAAATTTGCTGCCTTGTGAAGTTTTGATATTGGTGCTGGTCACACATAGGCCAGAATATTTCCACTCACAGCCAGGCTGGGCTAGCTGCCATAGTTCAAATGTAGTAGAAGTATTCCAAAAGGTAAAAGGCCTTAGTTGTCCAGCGTACTCCCCGTGACTGGCATCCTGTCCAGGGGGCAAAGCTGTTTCCCTCCGGCCAGTACGAAGGGTGACAATTAGGTTGCAGCAACACTTTTTTCCCTTTCTACTATATATACAGATACATAAAGGCAGACAAACCCACATTTATGGAAAGCATTAAGCATTTGCTGCATGGAAGATTTTTTAGTTCTAATACTAGTAGTACAGAGTCACAGAGAATATTTTTAACACTTAACTTGCAGGTTCATTGAATTGGTTATGTTTTTAACTCCTGGAATAAATGGGTAGCTGTTTTTAAATCTAGTACTGACAAATTAATTGAAATAGCTCTGGTTAAGCATTGATATTTAGAAAAAAAGTAAAAATCAAATGGGTTTTATTTGTTGGTTTTTGCCATGGTAGCATTACATAAACAGGCTTTGATCTTCAGAATACCCTGGATTCAGTAAAAAAACCTTTTAAATGAAGTTTTTTACAATAGAAACTTCTCAGCAGTCAAAATTTAAGACTGTAAAAAAAAACATCAAAAACATACTTTTCTGAAAACACTTAACTTTAACAAAGCACCAAACTACACAACGCAGATTGGAACATTTGCCTCATGGCATGTCGCGCCTCCTGGGAACAAAAGGAGGTGGAGATTTCCCAGATGCATAAGGCGGAGAAGCCGAAGGCAGGGGAGGGACAAAGCTATGGGACCCTGTTTACTTTTAGTTTTAACCTTTTCTTTCGCCGGCGGGGCGAAAGTGTTCATTTTTGTACGGGCTGCTTCCTCCTCTAATTCCTCCTCCTCCTCAGAGAGCAGTAATTTTTCATTAGAATCTGAATCATTTAATGTAAGGGCTTGTAGGTCTCTAAATGGTATATAAGGTACCTTTATTAATAATCCTCGCTAGCATCCTCTTTTTCTTTGATGCGCATCTAACCTTTCACTCGTTCTGTTTCTGACATGCTTCCTGAAGTCCCAAGGGCTTGTTGTCCTTCCTAATTCTTTCTTCTACAGTTTTTGATCGCCCACAAGGAGAGTAAACAATGGACAAGGACAATTACAACAGCCAATAAAATGATTAAGCAAGATTGGAATCCCTCTAGATCATCAGAGAAAGCATATCTCTCAGAACTTTAAAAATTACACCTGGCACAGTTCTGAACCCTCTTCGAAAGTGAAGGGTCCTCTCGGTGCCAGCGACATGTCAGGTCCCCCGGGCCTGGGTCTTCGGCACACTTGTCATGGTCCCGGGTCTTTGGCACCACTTGTCACGCGCTGTAGTCTCTCGGCAAGAACTTCACGGGAAACAGGATTCTTCTGCGCTGTTTTTTATTGTGACAGCTCTCTTTTTGAGAAGGACCCCGAAATGGGCAGAAGCACTGCTTATAAAGCAGTCTAAAGGGTTCGTGTATGCTCTGGATTGGGCAGTGCCCTGATGCCTCATTAGAATGCCCAAGGCGCGGCCATAGAGCGGATCCCAGAGAACGTGGGCTAGAGATTGTAGTATTCATGTGCAGTTGCCCAATGCAAGGAACGGCGGGAAATGGCTTGTATGTACTCAGGAAGTCGGCGCCATCTTAGGGCTGGTACAGCACACATTGTTTGTGTGGTAGGCTGCACAACATAGTCCAGTCATCATAAAGCG